>JAVANC010000024.1:28292823-28445323 GCA_033319125.1 Parnassius glacialis | reverse complement strand
ACACACACACACACACACACACACACACATTTTTAGTTCATACTACCTGATATATTAACTTCCCTTACAACCCGCCCTATCCAAATTTTAGCACACAGAAGATTTTGCTATAGTTGCCACGCTTGGCAGTTGCAGTTTGTTATAATTTTGAGTTGTTTCCAAGATGGTGATGCATCACCTGTTTCAGATTCCCTCTGTCGCCTCTTAAGACACCCACAGAGTGGTGGTAGTGAATATACTTACACGGCCTTTTACACGGTTATTAAAAATATATAAATAAAACATACTTCAACAGCTCCAACATCAACTTAGCAACCTTCCCCGACGACGGTTTTGGATAGTTGATACACTCGGTTGTTATGACTCTGGCTGGCGCGGAAGGTTCGGTCTCGTAGGCCGCTACTAGTTCACGTTGCCTCGAGTCCTCTGCCGCCAACCAGTCAAGGGTCAAAGCCGATCGATACGCTTGTATCCCGGACAACGTTGTACGGGTTACATTCCCTGGAGCGTAGTAGTAATCCTCTGCGTAAACCTATTCAAAGAAATATCTTCTAATTAATCCATTCATCCAGTATAAAAAGGTACGAGCAGGACCAACGGCTTTAGATGCTTTCTGATGAACGGAGGTGAAACAGTAACAACAATACTTAGTGCGCCGATATTTAAAGAAAGATTGACTGACTGGCTCTTGGATAAATGTTTTTATAGTTATATAAGGAATATTTTGATTGGCGACATTCATTTATTATTTGATTTATTTTAATTTTATTTTACTATGGCTATTATTATTATTATTTGCACAAATTTTCGTTCCTTTTGTGAGATATATTTTTATTTAATATGAATTATATAATCAATTATCAATTTTTGCATGTCTGCGAGCAAGCTGAACAAGCACTGTACTTATATTTATTATGACCTTTTTAGGGTTCTGTAGCAAAAGTTCCCCTAAACCTTCGCTGTCCGTCTGCCCGTCCGTCCGTCCGTCTGTCAGCGGGCTGTATCTCACGATCCGTAATAAGTAGATAGTTGACATTTTCACAGAATGTGTATTTCAGTTACCGCTATAGCAACAAATATATAAAAATAAATTTACAACTAAAGGGGCTACCCCAACTAGAAACGTGTTTTACGATGGTACGGAACCCTTCATGCGCGAGTCGGACTCGCACTTGGCCGGCGTTTTAACTTTCTTTCTTTCTTTTTTAAAAAACGTTACCCCCACACTAGGATTTTCTCCTGTATCGTGGAGGCAGTTTACAAACATAAATTGCACAAGGACAAACATCCAGACCCAGAACAATTATTTGTAGGCCATACAAATACTTGTTCCGTGCGGGATTCGAACCCACAGCCCCAAGCGCTGAAACTCATTGCTAAGCCACTGCGCCACGGAGCCGTCGTGTTTTGAAAATAAACGTTTGAACCTTGAACCAACACTAGCACGGCGATAAAAAACAAGTCACAGCATCAACTTACTACAAGGTGGACACTGGACAGACTGCGCTCGTTTATCAATCTTATATATAAGAAAATTATTATCACTGAAAATACTTAAATTATACCCGAGCTATTCGTCCAAATAAGAGTACTTAAATATAACCGAATATGTCACGTTACGTAGTACTACATTCTGTGGTCGCGTAATAGAGTAATAAAGAAATCACTTCCCACTTTTTGGAGAACGCTTTAACCTGATTATGTAAGTTATATCCTAAAATATATAAAAGATAAGTACAAAAGTTGAATGATATACGCCGCTTCAGATTCAAATTATATTACTTTATAAAACTTTTTCTATTCTATTTGGCTCGTGAAAGCGAAACGAGAGCACAAATGAGTTTTTGATGTTTTATATTTAAATTGAAACGAAATTACAACACAGTACCTTACAACTATAATAAGTCTTTATAAACATAGTCCCTGCCTAAATCACTTTTAAAAAGAAAATTGCTTATCGTCACCTTTTTTATCCTTTAGTATATTACATATTCTTGACTTTAGTTATGTTTTTTTTAATTTCGAAACTTAAGAAATATTTTAGGTTATTTTAAGAAACCCTACAAGGTCTTAATACGAATTCTAGTTTTACGAGTTGTTCTAGCATTACCTGTAACATACGTGTGTTATTGGATTTAGTGCTCTTTAAATATTTTTTTATAGAATTAGGGTGACAAACGAGCACACAGTCCACCTGATGGTAAGTGGTTGCTGCGGCCCATAGACATCTACATCTATTCTCTATTACAAATCAAAATACAGCTGCGTTGTCACCCGTGAGGACTAATATGGAATGCCTCGTTTCCAGTAAAAAAAAAGGTCTCCGGTTCTCTACACTCACCATACGAAACACAGCAGTGTTAAGCTGCTATTTAACGCTGGTATTCTGTGAGAGCGTGGTCCTTTCCCAGTCGAGCCGACCCATTCGTGCTACAACTATTCTACTAATATAGCTGCAGCATGGCTCTATCACGTAAAAGTATCTCTAAAATATCTCTGTATAAAACTGAAATGCGAACGAACTTACAGGCCGTCCGATTACTAAGTGTCCAGTCCAGGGACTCCTGTGGCCAAATTCAAACAAAGACGGCTACAGATGTCTCATCACCTCTCAGAGCTAAGTTCCCTTTTGACTACACTACCCCTGTCACTATACACTTCATAACGGAACACAGCAGTACAAGCACTGGTATTTGGCGGCAGAAATAGGTGGTAACTACAACCTATTTCTGTGGTACAGAAAAGAAATCCTACCACCTAGAGTATCCTAATTTTATTTACCCCGTGAAATTAACCCTTCTAAAGTGTCACGTTAAGCGCGAATTTCCAAAGTATTAGGTCATATTATGGTTTTAGTTTTAATCATATAATCGCGTGTTTCTGACGGATGGACGAGCGGACACGAAAGTGATGACTTAAGTGTTCCGATTTGATAATTATGGTATTAAATACCAATAATTTGATTATTTAAAAAAAAGTACCAACTTCAATAATCATCATACCTTTGATCAAAAAATGTGTTGACGTAAGAGATATTGTGTTACATGTATATTCAAAGTCAAGTAAGGAATAACCAGAGAACTCATATAACCACATTTTATGTATTTTCCAGCGAGAGCACTTTTTAACTTTTTAACTAAATATTTTCAAATATAATAACATCAAAAGTTATATTTAAAAAGTAAAAACAAACATTCAAATGGAACATTAACATGATAAAAGAATAGCAGCGCTGCCTTTAGCAAAAGGGTTTAGTCTTTGGACAAATTCCCCTCGTAAAAATGCTTAATGATCTATCTCCAAAACAAAGTATAAGAGGCGAAGGACTTTATTACAAGAATATATTTCAGTTGAAAAATTTGTTATCAGCAAACTTAGCTTAAGACATTTATTTCAAATTTTCATTTAAACCAAGTGAATTATATATTCTGACGTAAGATGTTAGACTGTAAAATTGGCGTTGATTGATCAATTTTTTGCCATGTTTATTTTATGTGGTGACGGCTCATGAGAATTTGGCCAACCATTTCGTCATAGTGCCGTAAAAGGCAAATAGTCGCAAGAGAAAGGGCAGAAATACCTTATGGCTTATGGCTTTTGATAAACAGTGGTATTACCAACCTCAGTAGCAGGCCTCAGTACCAGTCTCAGTGGCAGGGCGTGGACTCCGCCATTCGACTACTATCGTGAACCACTTCTAACACAAGCATTTTAAGCTTAACAGAAGTGGTTAAACGGAATATTAGTAATGTTTAATAGCATTACTAGTATTTTCATTTAAAAAAAATTACGTCAAACGTAAAACGTCCAGATCAACGACCGACAACAGTGTCAAAGGTAAAAAATAAACATTTTAAAAATAAGTATAGAATAGGGTAATTAATTAAAGGCGACCGTAGAATACAACTAAATGGACTCGAATTACATAGCAAACACTATAATGATTTCCAACTGAGAAGACTTCCTTTTTATATGAGTAAGGATGGCAAAAGATCACATGGTAAGTAGATATTGTGGTCCACGTGCACCAAAATCATTAAGTAAGGATTATAAAATGCAAATGCGTTGCCCTTGTGGACTAAGATGAAATGCCTCGTTAACTGTTAAAAGGGTCTCCTGTTCTTTTCACATACCATACGAAACACAGCAGCATTATGCTGCTATTTTATGGTGGTATTTTTATAGTGAGATATCCTTCCCTTGTCGAGATGTCCCATTTCTGCTGCAGTACGCGTACATCAGCGTATAGTTATACAAAATTAATGAAACAGTTGATATTAAGCCAGAAATAACGATGATTTGTAGTCGTAGTATTCATTTAATAATTAAGCGTTACGTAAAATGAAACACAGCTGTGTCCCCAGTTATGATTACATTGTCAAATATTACCCACTTTATTACAATTAAACGCTTGTAGCGGGACAGTTATTAAAATGACGAATTCGTAGCGTAATATAGACTATTATATCTCGGATTCCAGGTTCAAATATCAGGCGGCACATTTGTGGAACAACAACCTGCCTAATAACCTGCCCTACGATGTAGATGACTCTCGCATTTTTAGACTTTTTCCATGTTGTATATGTACTTGAAAATTACTAGTCCTAGTTACGTGCAGAATTCAATTCGATTCAAGAAAATCCAGTTTAGAAGAACGCCAATTAATTTCTGATTATTCTTTTTTTGATCACAAATTAAAATACTAAGAATAACATTTTTACTAAAACTTTCCATAGGAATAGAAGAACTCTACCCTTATTTTATATTTTTTTTTATAGGATGAGGGTGACAAACGAGCACACAGTCCACCTGATGGTAAGTGGTTGCTGCGGCTCATAGACATCAAAATGCAGATGCGTTGTCACCCGTGAGGATTAAGATGGAATGCCTCATTTCCAGTAAAAAGGGCCTCCGGCCACCTGCACTCACCAAGCGAAACGTAGAGGTAAACCTCTACTTCACGCTGGTATTCTGTGAGGTCGTGGTACCACCCCGGTTCGAGCCGGCCCATCCGTGCGACAGCAAAAGCTGCCGCGTGGCTCTACCACTGTTAAAAATGTTATTTTATATGGGGAAATTCGCATACCCGCCTCGCGGGGGCAAGGACGGGCTATGTCGGACTCGCACCGACTAAAACCCCATGGTGTTCCACCTTCGCATTTTGGCAGGGCCACGGGAACTCAGGTGCACCAGAACACAAGGTGGCCGCCTCCTCGGCCTCCAACTTCACCTGCACAATGGACTGCCACCGTGTCCGATGCGCTGAAGCCATAGGACCAAGAAAAACGAGCAATCGGAAACACTAGCCTTTCTGATGCCAGCGGCGGACCTGGTCTATGGCTAAGCCACCAACCAAGTTTCGGCCGCGGAAGGTAGGGAGAGCGGCGTCCCGATGAACTGTCACTGCTCTCTCCCAGCGGCCCCATCTCCACCGGAGCGGCCCTGCCAGAGTCGCTGAGAATAGAGTGAGTCGTGATCATAATACCAGTACTCCTCTTGCCTCGCGACTCTACCTCGGCTGCAGTAGAAATGGGGACAGAACACCCCACCCGCCACAATCCACGAACACGCATCCGGAGCTGGCTAGGCAAGCCCACACGGAGCGGCCACCTCGGGCCAGCTAAGTGGGTTCCTTTTTGTTCACGTTACGAAGCCACAACGCCACGACAAGATGGGAATCCGTTCGGGGGGACCCAAAACTCTACCTATAAATTACGTTTAATTTTAGGACGATGTTTTTCACGCGATAAAAACTAAACGTCAGTTTTTGGATGGCCATTAATTAGAAATGAGAATTAAGTACATTATGACTTCTACAATACACTGTAAAAATGGCGTCGCGCTACAATTTCATGAAGCGGAAAATTAAACTGTCGTTGACTAATCGACAACTCTTTACATTAAATGGGTTTTATTACAATATATATAATAATTCAAAATTCATCAATTAAGAAGTAGGAATAAATAAGTGTCATACCGTTTTCGTTACTTGCCAAAATCGTGTAAGTAGTACATGTTTTATAGTACAATCTGTTAAAGTTAGGTGACGTAATTATTTTGAATTCAATGTTGGGCAACAATGTAACATTTTATTTAAAACTGAGGCAGTTATGTTTTAACTTTTAACTGTAATTTACAGAAGGATTATTTATCAGGTTACCTCACAGAAAAAACTGACAAAAAGTTAATATTTGTAGTCACAGGACTTGAAAGGTCATCACAGGTTGTCATGTTTTGAGATTTATATTTGAATCTTTATAATTTGAAAAGTACATGACCAAGATTTTTTTAAATATTTTTCTAATAACTGTCACGACTTGGCCTTTTGCCCGTTTCCGACTTGACGTTGATTCCCGAGACATCCTGTATACGTTGTATATATGTCTCAGCCAACTAGCTTAATTATCCTTTTACTTAACAGTCTAGTCTATGTGCTATTCACTAGCGGCCTGAATGATATTCAGCCCATACGTTTCAGCCAATGCGTCTAATACATTTCATGCCTACTTATGCACTATGTGTTATATTATATAAATATACGCGACTTTAATGCATAACAATATAGAGGCTCAAGTGCGGATCCATGCACCGCACAATCTATTGTCGCTGATATTATAATATAGGTGCACTGTTGCATTCACGGAGCAAATACATCCGTGGTTGCATTACACGCATTGACTGAATATCATTTAGGCCCCTAATTGAACGGCGCTCTTTAGTACAAAAGCTAAGTTATTAACTAAAAGGCTAATTAAGCTAGTTGGCTGCGACATATATATTGGATACAGGCCTCCACTCATTTCTGAGCGGCTATGGAGCATTGGTCTGCCATTGGTTCAGTCTTAGATTTTTTTTATTTCTCAGACGTGCATTCATGCCTCACAATGATTTCTTTCACCCTTAATTAAACCTAGGTTGTTCGTATTCGCTCCCCGTGTAGTGGCGGGCAAGAATACCCACTACCCCTTATCTTCCCGTGGGTGTCGTAAGAGGCGACAGGGGGAAACTGACGCTAAAGATGGGCAGCAGTATCTTACTAATAACAGCAAAACAACAACAAAAAAACTGCGGTTGCCAACCCGCTCGCCAAGCGTGGCACCTATGGCAATATGGGGTATATTATTGATTAAAGTTACAAAGAGACGACCACGTTTTGCAACGTGGTAGAGCCATGCGGCAGCTATATTAGCAGTATAGTTGTAGCACGGGTGGCTCGACCGGGGAAGGACCACGCTCTCACAGAATACCAACGTAAAATAGCAGCTTAACAGATCTGTGTTTCGTATGGTGAGTGTAGAGAACCGGAGACCCTTTTTACTGGAAAAGAGGCATTCCATCTTAGTTCTCATGGGTGACAACTAATCTACATTTTGATTCGCAAACGAGGATATATGTAGATGTCTATAGGCCACAGCAACCACTTACCATCAGGTGGACTGTGTGCTCGTTTGTCACCCTGTCCCATGAAAAAAAACGGCCCCCAATCCAGTGGCTACCACGGCGACTCTGCTATTCCTTGCTACGGTGGCGACCATGGTAACGGCAGGGCAGGGGGAGCTAAGAATCTCCGATGGAGGTTCGGTTGCCACATAAGACGACTTGACCTGGCAACATATAACGCACGCATCCTGAGGACTGACGAGAAGATCCTGGAGCTGGAAGAACAGACAGACAAGCTGCACTGGAATATTATAGAATTAGCTGAGGTCTAAAGAGAGGAGGAGGAAATGGTAATTCTTGAATCCGGCAACTTGTTCTATCTGATTTATCGTCCACAAGTCTCTCGATAACAACGTTGTAAAGATTGTGAGTGCGTCGATAAGGGTTGCGTACCTTATACTCGGAATCACCAAACGGTATTCGCTGAAGGTCATACAGGTTTACGCACCAACCTCGGCACATCCCTATGAAGAGGTGGAGGAAATGTATGAGGATATATCTGGAGCCATGCATTCCTCCAAAGCCCACAATACGGTGTTAAAGGGAGACTTCAACGCAAAACTAGACACAAGAGAGAACGGTAAGCTGAAGATAGGGAAATTTGAAATAAGGCAACGGAACCCAAGGGGCCAGCACCTAGCCGACTTCATGGAGAAAAAGGAACTCTTTATGATGAACTCTTTCTACCAGAAGCGGCCCCACAGGAAGTGGATCTGGTCAAACCCCGATGGTTCGACAAAAAAGGAGATTGACTTCATTATGACGACCAGACGACAACTGTTCAGTGATGTCTCAGTGATCGCGAGGGAGACAACCGGCAGGCAGGCACACTGAACCTAAACGTTAAGTTGGAGAGGTCATGTCTAATGAAGCAACGCTCCGTCCCCCTCGTGCTCTAACCAGAGTCCCGAAACCTTTCAGCTGGAGCTACAAAACCGTTTTAAGTGCCTAGAAGATTGCAATACAGTGGACGATATAAATGACAAGCTCGTAAAATCTGTCCATGCGGTCACAGCTAAGTTTTGCAAGACCCGCCGCAGAAGAACACAAAAACTCTCCGATCACACTCTTAATCTCATATCTGTTAGACGGGAAACGAAGATGCAGTCTTCAGTAAATTTGACAGCATACAGGCAACTGAATAGACAGATTTCCAAATGCATGAGGCGGGACTTAAGCAACTTTAATACTGCTCGTATTGAAGAAGCGATCGAGCGGAACCAGGGCTCCAAAGTCTTTACTAGAGATCTGTCTGCCAGAAAAATCCAACTGTCGAAGCTAAAGACCGAGTGTGACGGCGTCGTTTCCGGGACACCTGAGATTTTAAAAGTTCTATGGGCAGCTGTACACATCATCGTTGAAGCCACACGTAAGTGTGAGTAACGATCCAAGAGCAAGTCTTATCCGACACTATTCCGATGATATTCCGCATATCAATCTGAGCGAGATTAGAACGGCTCTCCAGCATCTTAAAAACGGCAAGGCCCCAAGCAAGAATGGAATTACAGCGGAGCTTCTGAAATCGGGTGGAAAACCGGTACTTGAAGTTCTTTATGGCGGCTCTTCACGTTGGCCAACATAGTGGCGAATGTGTTGGCAGAGATATTGGCCAAGAATTTGTGATCGCGTCCACACGTTGGAAGGTCGTTCAGTTTGCTTTGGTTCAGGCAATTGTACCGACGAATTTATTAAAATGATTATTGATGCGCTAACGGCTGCTGCGGTTTATTTATTCACAGCATAGCATACCACTACAACGTGAATGTGTATAAGAAAAGGGTGATCGAAAAGAAATGCAAAAAAGAAATTTTATTTCTTGACAACTCCGTGACGTAGTGGCTTAGCAATGAGTTGCTGCATTGGGGGCCGTGGGTTCGAATCCCGCACGGAACAAGTACCTATTTGTATGGCCTGCAAATAATTGCTCCGGGTCTGGATGTTTGTCCTTATGCAATTTATGTTTGTTAACTGCCTCCACGATAAATCCTAGTGTGGGGATAACGTTTATTTAAAAAAAAAAGACTTGAAAAACTTATGTTTCACAAACAATTTCCGGCTTGGTAGGGCTCTATAAAGAGAAAAGTTTTTTCATTGGTCATTGTTACTGCCATTATATAGATACTAGTTACGATACGTACATATAAAATTTAAATAAGGTTCTTGCGATCACTCTGGGAACTCGTAGCAAACTGAATGTGCGCCCAACGTGTGGACGCGACGGCCAATACTCTGCCACAACCCTTTGATATTTTGCAAAAAATCTGACACCACACGGATCTCGCGCCAACTTGTGGGCCATCGTTCCAATACATACCAACGTAGCTTAAACACCCGCTCTACACGATGGCCATCGTTTTTGGCCAAAACATTCGCCAGCATGCTGGCCAACGTGAAGAGCCGCCGTTAGAAGGTCTTTAATTCCGTCCTCCATGGTGGTACTACACCGGAGGCATGGAGCAGAAGTGTTGTCTTGTTCTTCAAGAAAGGCAACAACGCTCTCTTGAAGAACTACAAACCGATTTCACTTCTGAGCCGCGTCTACGTGCTGTTTTCGAGAGTCAATCGTATGCATATCATATATATAGATATATATATATATATATTCTACTTTTGTCTGCCTCGTTGGTCTAGTGGTTGAAGTAGTGTGACTGCTGATCATGAGGTCCCGGGTTCGAATCCCGGGTCGGGCTAAAAAAATCAGTTATTGAGCTTTTCCATCAAGAAACTCCCAGTAGCAGCCTGGAGTCAGGAAGCTGGCGGTGTTTCACCCCCGTGTCTCGGAAGGTATATAATGCCGTGAGTCCTGCGCCTGATCTCTATGCGGTCGTGTCGGCTTGCCGTCCTATCGGACTATGAGACTGAGGGAATAGAGTGCACCTGTGCTTGCACATACACTTGGGCACTATAATCCTGTCCTGCGCCGAGAGCTAGTGTCCGTTGAGGCTGGCCGCCGTGATCGAAATTCGGTCTGGAGGACATTATTATAAGTAGCTTATTATGGTATATTCGCCGCAAAATGTTTGTATGTGCGAGAGCTAAAAATAATAAATCATCATATAATTTATTTGACTTTTATCTCCCTCAAATCAAATCAGCGTAAAAGGCATGCTTAGACTGGAGGGTTAAAGCTAATAATTGATAAATCCATATTTTAAAAAATTGTACATACCGCCGCTACGCATGCGACAACGATCAGCAATGTTATGGAAATCATTTTCAGAACTTAAAATTTGACTAAATGTAGAAAATTCATTCTGACATCTTAACGCTTGCCGTCAAAAACGTAGTGATTAAGTGATTATATTCTCTTTGCTTGCTGTCAAATCCTAATCAAAAAAACCAAAGAGCATATTAAGTAGAGTTATTGTGTTCTGTGATGATAATAAATACCTATTATTTATAAGGTACCATCCATACTAACCATACCATCTGGATGATTGGCGGTCCACCACTGTGCTATTTACGACAGGTTTTCTTCCTTGCACAACTTCCTTGTGGATTCGACTACCACCAGCGATGTTTCCGGACAGATGTCTTAGGGACCTTCAAGAAAAGGGCATACTCCTTTTTAAAAGGCCTGCAACGCATCTGCAATTCCCCTGGTGTTGTAGTTCTTCATGGGCGGCGGTAGTCACTTACCATCACACGTTTGCCCCCCTCTTATAAAAAAAGGTACAGGCCTGTATATTCTCAGTCTATATGTAAAGGTACATATAGACTTAGAATATATGTAGTGTTTTAGCAAGCAAACAGTCACCGTACCTATTAGTTTTTTGATAGTATTCGCGTTTGTGAAATGCAAGTGAGTGGTTGGGCGTCACGTCGTCCTGTTTTCATTTTCCACTACGAACTTGATTATTTAAGGTAAGTAATAATTTTTTGGTATTATAGATTTTGATGGCTAATTAGAAAAAGTTTTTTTTTATATAGGATCAGGGTGACAAACGAGCACACAGTCCACCTGATGGTAAGTGGATGCTGTGGCCCATAGACATCTACATCTTCGATATCGTTTCCAGTAAAAAGGGTCTCCGGTTCTCTACACTCACCATACGAAACACAGCAGCGTTAAGCTACTATTTTACGCTGGTATTCTGTGAGAGCATGGTTCTTCCTCGGTCGAGCCGACCCATTCGTGCTACAACCATAATATAGCTGCAGCATGGCTCTACCACGTATAAAAAAGTGTTAAGAATATGAATTGAAAGCAATATTTAGTATAATTACATCGGACCTACTGAAATTAGAAGTTAGTTTCTGTGCTGGCGGCATATGTAACGTCCTCTACGCAACGTAATGTATTAGCAGAAAACCAAATGTGACGTAGTGGAATTCTTAAGCATGGTTTACATTGTGCCTGGTTTATTTTGTATACTTTGAATATCGAGCTGCTTTATGATAATACAGCAAATTAATATCAACTAGATTTTATTAACGAGTAAACTTTTGTAATTATTTTCTTTCTTTTTTCGAGAAGAGTATGTAGGATTAAACGGTGGTAGAGCCACGCAGCAGTTTTTGCTGTTGCACGTATGGCCCGGCTCGAACCGGGTTGGTACCACGACCTCACAGAATACCGGCGTGAAGTAGAAGCTCTGCTTCTGCGTTTCGTCTGGTGAGTGCAGGTGGCCGGATTTCGTATCTCTCCTGCCCGGGGTACTAATTGGAGCACTCCTTTGTGCCTCGGGCTGGAGTTTGCGTGTATGTCAGAGAGGACATCTGTTCTCGACGCCTCGGCAGTCTTGAAGGTTCGGACCTGTCAATCCTTTGGCTCCATACGCGTAGACAGCGACGACCATCCGCGCGTCTACGGGTGCCTCTATACGTCCCATAGCAGTAATGCCGAAACAGACCGACTCATCGACCACGTCCAAATGGCTACAGATTCCTTGCTACAACAAGTCCCATCCGCAGAGATCGTGATCCTTGGCGATTTTAACGCCCACCATGCCGAATGGCTCGGTTCACGTTTAACCGATCATGCGGGGAGATCTGTTTATGACTTTGCTTTGGCATATGGTCTGACACAACTGGTTACTTCGCCTACGCGGATTCCAGATGTGGAGGATCATACACCTTCCCTGTTGGACCTTCTGCTGACCTCTCATCCGGACGGATATCAGGTTTCCGTCGATGCCCCTCTTGGCTCTTCGGACCACTGTCTGATCCGGAGTATGGTGCCACTCACGCTCCCTTCGCGGTTGCGTTCTGCAGGTTGCCGCCGTGTTTGGCATTACAGGTCGGCGGATTGGGACGAAATGCGGTCTTTCTTTGCATCCTACCCATGGGGGCGGGTTTGCTTCTCGCCGGATGATCCCAGCGCTGTTGCTGACTCTGTCACTGATGTGGTGCTACAGGGAATGGAACTATTTATTCCATCATCTGTGGTACCGATCGGAGGCAGATCTCAGCCTTGCTTTGGTCGCTCCTGTAAAACTGCATTACGCAGTAAGCAGGAGTGTTATCAAGCCTGGGCTGCGGCTTCGGCGACTCGGGATGTAAACACCAGCATACTTAAAAAGAAGTATAACTTCGCCTCCAGGTCCTTCAAAAGAGTTATTGCCATGGCAAAGTCAGAGCACATAGGCAGAATTGGCGACAAATTAGTTCGCCTTCCTTCGGGAACCCGTGCATTCTGGTCTCTCGCCAAGGCTGTCCAAAGGAATTTCTGTAAGCCATCACTACCATCTCTGCACAGGGAGGACGACTCACTGGCCCATGACGCAAAAGACAAAGCCGACCTTTTAGGCTCCCTTTTTGCGTCCAACTCGACTCTTGATGACGGGGGGAAAATACCGCCGACCATCCCGCGGTGTGAGTGCTCCATGCCGGATGTGCTGTTCTCACAGCGCTCGGTTCGCAAAGCACTTCTCTCCCTGGACATCCAGAAGTCGAGTGGGCCTGACGGAATCCTCCCAATTGTGCTGAGGACGTGTGCTCCGGAGTTGGCACCGGTCCTAACGCGTCTTTTCCGGTACTCCTACTCCCAAGGCGTAGTCCCGAATTCATGGAAGACAGCTTTTGTCCACCCGATCCCTAAAAAAGGCGACCGCTCAGACCCGTCCAACTATAGGCCTATCGCGATCACCTCCTTGTTCTCCAAGATAATGGAATCCATTATCAACTGCCAGCTCATCCGGTACCTTGAGGATCACCAGCTAATTAGTGACCGCCAATACGGTTTTCGTCGGGGTCGATCAGCTGGTGATCTTCTGGTCTACCTGACCCATAGATGGGCGGAGGCAGTAGAGTCCAAGGGGGAGGCGTTGGCCGTTAGTCTGGACGTTGCGAAGGCCTTCGATCGGGTTTGGCACAAAGCGCTTCTTTCGAAGCTCCCTTCCTATGGGCTTCCCGAGAAATTGTGCAATTGGATCACCAGCTTCCTTGCAGATCGGAGCATCAAGGTCGTTGTAGACGGTGCATGTTCTGACTACAAGCCTATTAACGCTGGTGTTCCACAAGGCTGTGTGCTATCACCAACGCTGTTTCTTTTCAACATTCATTGCTATGCGGATGACAGCACTGGTGATGCTCTATACACCGGCCGTGCTAATATTTCTCGGGAAAACGTCTCCGAGTACCGGAACAAACTTGTGTCTGAAGTCGAGTCTTTGCTGGACAAAGTCTCGAACTGGGGGCGACTAAATCTAGTCCAGTTTAATCCTCAGAAGACACAAGTTTGCGCGTTTACCGCTAAAAGGAAACCCTTTGTCGTATCTCCTCAGTTTCAAGGCACTCCCCTGGTTGCCTCAGCCAGTATCGGAATCCTCGGCGTCGATATATCGAGTGACGTGCAGTTTCGTGGTCACTTGGAAGAGAAGGCCAAATTGGCCTCTAAAAAGCTTGGCGTGCTCAGCAGAGCGGGACAGTATTTCATGCCGGCACACCGCCTGCAACTTTACAAGGCGCAGGTTCGGCCTCACATGGAATACTGTTCCCATCTCTGGGCAGGGGCTCCCCAGTGCCAGCTCCTTCCACTTGACCGTATCCAGCGCAGAGCGGCTCGAATCGTCGACGACCAAGTCCTTTCCGATCGGCTCGACTCATTGGCGCTGCGAAGAGATGTTGCATCTCTTTGCATTTTCTTTCGCATCTACCATGGGGAGTGCTCTGAGGAATTGTTCGGATTAATCCCAGCCGCCAAATTTCACGAACGCACATCGCGGCAGAACTCCCGATATCATCCACACCATCTGGATGATTGGCGGTCCACCACTGTGTGATTTCGAAGATGTTTTCTTCCTCGCACGACTTCCTTGTGGAATCGATTACCATCAGCGATTTTTCCGGACCGATACGACTTAGGGACCTTCAAGAAAAGAGCGTACTCCTTTTTAAAAGGCCGGCAACGCATCTGCAATTCCCTCCCTGGTGTTGCAGTTGTTCATGGGCGGCGGTAGTCGCTAAACATCAGGTGAGCCGCATGGTCGTTTGCCTCCTCTCTTATAAAAAAAAAGGATGTAGATTCGTACTGATAACAGCAACAGTTAGGTAGTAACTTAGAATATACAAATTAAGATTAAATATGGCTTCTCTATATGGCTTTTAGAACTCACTATGGCATTCACGGCTGCATGGTTGTAAAGATGCAGAAAAAAAAGACTAAAGAAGCATTTTATAAAGATAACTGAGCTAATTGAAGAGTAAAAAAATTGTGTAGGCGATGTCTGGAATAAAAACTAAGTAAAAAAAACAACAAAGTTTTCTGTAAGCTATACCTTATAGTTTCGACACGTGACGCAAATTTTCATTATCGTCACTTGTCCTATTGTTGCTGTGAAATTTATATTAAATTTAATATTTGCTTTTTTTTTATAGGATAAGGGTGACAAACGAGCACACAGTCCACCTGATGGTAAGTGGTTGCTGCGGCCCATAGACATCTACATCTATCCTCGTTTGCGAATCAAAATGCAGATGCGTTGTCACCCGTGAGGACTAAGATGGAATGCCTCATTTCCAGTAAAAAGGGCCTCCGGCCACCTGCACTCACCAAGCGAAACGCAGAGGTAAACCTCTACTTCACGCTGGTATTCTGTGAGGTGGTACCACCCCAGTTCGAGCCGGCCCATCCGTGCGACAGCAAAAGCTGCCGCGTGGCTCTACCACTGTTAATTGATACGAATATTGCCTTAATTTATCTTAAAAAAAATATATATCCATTAAACCTTGCTATAATATTTATTTAAATATCATATTGTGTTATAGAACAATCTCCTTAAAGACTACATTGTGCAATAAAACGTACCATAAAGTAGGATAGAGGAATAGTTTTCATAGAAAAAAACGTTGTTAAAGAAGAATGGTCATCTGTGACCCAGTCCCGACAGAAACGAGACAAATCTTAATTTTTTTTGTTATTTTTTATACAGATCAATTATATATTTATTATATTCAAAATCCATGGCTAACACCAAAATATTGCCTTATGTTTTTGTTCAGGCGATACACAAAAAAAATACAAAAGGCCGTCTTCAATGGGTGCATCATGCTTTTCCAATATCATCTTCATTATATCAGCATCGGTTGTCCGTGCAGAGTACGGACCTGTTACGTCCAAAATATATCCATCCGCACACACGATCATGAATGGTTTTGTTAGGTTTTTGTATTTATGAAGGCTATAAGTGCGGCGTTGAAATAAAAAGTTAGAACTTGACTGTTGTACTAGAAGTTTAAAAATTACATAATCCAGCTGTATCTCCAGGTCACCGCAATACATCCCATAGCTATTGTATCGTCATTTAGTTACATACATTTACGGATTTATAGATAAATAGGCATTTTGTATTTTTTTTTTTGTGTATCGCCTGAACAAAAACGTAAGGCAATATTTTGGTGTTAGCCATTGATTTCGAATATAAAAAATATGTAATTTAACACCAGATGGAAGTTAGCGTAGAACATTCTTTTTTTAACTAAACTGTATGCCAATTTATTGCTCCATAAATGCTCCAGCGGAATCCGAAATTGCTCCAGCTCTATTGCTATTAGTTAATTTATAATTAATTTTTAAAAAATTTAATATCGAAAATTTAATTTTGCTATAAAATATAAAATATCTACTGTTTAAAATTAAACTGTATGTCAATTAATTGCTCCTTAAATGCTCCAGCAGAATCTGAAATTGCTCTACCTCTATTGTTATTAGTTAATTTATAATTAATTTTTAAAAAAATTAAGTATCGAAAATTTAATTTCGCTATAAAATATAAAATATCTACTTTTTAAAATTAAACTGTATGCCAATTAATTGCTCCTTAAATGCTCCAGTAGAATCCGTAATTTTCCTGTCTATTGCTATTAGTTAATTTATAATTAATTTTGAGATAGAGTGATCCTATTTGAGTAATAGTGCCATCATCAATAGAATGTAGTAACATTCTATGGTTAAAGTCATTTTATCGAACAAAAATTTATTTTATGTTTTATAGCAAAATTAAATTTTCGATACTTAATTTTTTTTAAATTAAGTAATAACAATAGAGGTGGAGCAATTTCAGATTCTGCTGGAGCATTTAAGGAGCAATTAATTGTCATACAGTTTAATTTTATAAAGTACATATTTTATGTTTTATAGCAAAATTAAATTTTCGATACTTAATTTTTTTTTAAATTAATTTTAAATTAAGTAATAACAATAGAGGTGGAGCAATTTCAGATTCTGCTGGAGCATTTAAGGAGCAATTAATTGGCATACAGTTTAATTTTAAAAAGTAGATATTTTATATTTTATAGCAAAATTAAATTTTAGATACTTAATTTTTTTAAAAATTAATTATAAATTAACTTATAACAATAGAGCTGGAGCAATTTCGGATTCTGTTGGAGCATTTATGAAACAATTAATTGGCATACTGTTTAGTTAAAAAAAAAGAATGTTCTACGCTAACTTCCATCTGGTTAATTTAACATAATAAAAATTACAAAAAAAACTCTCTCGTTTCTGTCGGGTCTGGGTTTTTTTTCTATGGGGCGTGACCGTTCTTCTTTAAAATAATTACTAATGATAAGTTTGTGATTTTTAGACTATTAATGTTTAAAAACGTTTTAGTAAAATTATAATATATTTTTGAAATACAACCGAGTTTTAATAATCATCCAAACTTTGTGATGTAATGGAACGTTTCTGCTGACGTAACTTAATAAAATATAAATTTCTCATTAAATCAAAGACTTTTCGCGCATAAATTAGTATTTTTTTAATTACTTAATTATAACGAGTGATAAAATACATATTTAATTATTAAATATTATTTTTCATCTCGGTGGAATTCCATTACGCAATGAACAGATTTTTGGAAAAGACCCACAAATACTGTATAATAATTAAAATACAATTGGTTAACAATGTAGCTTTGAGGACAACTGAACAGTTACAATCACCTACCCATGAGTAATCAATCTTCTTCATTGGCTGAAGGATTTTTGTATTGGATTATCACATCCCGAAATGAAATTCCGTAACTTCTACGTCGATTTCTATTCTATTCGATTTTTAAAAGTTTTCAGTTAAAAAGAGTTTAATATGACAGGAACAGTGGAAATATTCTATTCCCGATACCAAAGAGAATATAATCACTTCGTTTACCCGATACTTTTAGTGCAGCCCTCGTATAGACAAATAAGTACATCGCGCGCTGTTGTGCAACGTTGCTTATCATGTTAAAGCCTTGGATACAATTGGGGACAAAAGGAGCGACATGTTGTGCAACATGTCGCTCACCAACTACGTGAAATGTCCCGAGACCAAAAAATATATCGCGGAACATTTTGCAGGCCACACTAGTCAGTGTTTATAGAAATGTCGCCCGAGGAGGTTGTGGCGATTAGTACTGCGTACATAGGAACTTACTTCGGGAGCGAAACGTAAGCGAAAGAGGTGGTGGCTGCGGAGTTTCTTACTACAACGAGAAGAAAGAAGAATTAATATTTTAAGTGATCTCCGAATGTCTGACGGATCTTTTGTGAATTTTACTCGAATGTCAACATCTGATTTTGAAACTTTGTGGCCATTTTACGGAACAAAATGTCCCCTAGTGTATCAGGGGCTTAAGTGGTACGTGTTTTTGTACAAAAAAAATAGTTCAGATAGAATTCGGACTCGGGACTCACTCTTAGTAACCTGTTACTCAAACCATTAGGTGACGCGATCACCTACACTGCTAACTGCTAATCAAAGCGTGATTGTCAAATGCCAAGAAATTTCCTCACGATGCAAAATATTCAACACGACAGCCGCTTTTACACGCACGTGTTTTCACTCGCGATCAGAGTGCGCGATTGAACACGAGAAAGCTTGCACGCGCAATCGTGAGTGATTGTCTTATCCATTTTTAAGTGTGGTGACTCTTTCGCGCGTTACTCTTGTATTTTAATTCAGAGGAAAGCACGTCGTGTAAAGGCTAATCGCGCGTGATTCAGTGCGGGAAACTTCCGCGACCTGGTGTATGAAAATCACTCAATTTTGTTAAACTCGCGTTCTGAAGACTAGTGTTCTAAGAAATAGACAAAAGGGTTAGAAGGAATATTACACAAGCAGTTGTTTGCTGGTGTAAGTAAAAATGATATAAAAATTAATAAGGTTATACAGGCTGATTGGAAGATGGGTGCAAAGCTTTCAAGGGGCGCTAGTATAGACAATTTTGAACCATTTAAGCCATGCTAGTCTTAGATTACGTCTAAGCATTTTTTTTAAATAAGTTTTTATGATTTTTAGCGAAAATGCCCAAATTTTTCTTAATAACTATTATTTATAGCCAAATTAAATAATAAAAAACATGTTTTTTATTTTATTCTATTAAAGTCATGTGTAAGCAATCTAATAAGATATGTTTTAAGCACATGTATTTTAAGATAATTTTTTTTCAGACGTTTGAAGTTTATGAAAAAAATCTAAAATTTATAAATACTGTGTTTAGCTCGCATTTAAAAAAAACTAGGCTAGGTTTTTTCGTTCAAACCTCTTTGAAAACATGCTTGATTATCGCTCTTTGTTTTGAGGTATCATTCATGCCGATATCATAAAAAATGTTGAAATTAGGACCCGTTGACCAATTTGTGGAAGAAAAATTTTTTCTTTTGATATCTAATTAAAACAAAATTTGAACTGAAATTATTAATTTTTGATGTTTAAAATAACTGCCGTGATTATTGATTACAATCACAGACCCGTTTTTTGCTCTACAAATACTTCTTTGTTCAAAAATGTAGCGTAGTCAAATTCTAAAAGTTGTGGGGATTCTCTAAACAATAGCTGGTTGCCGGTTGCATGGTATTTCCAGGTAGCTCGCCTAATGAATAGAACTTTAATTTTAAAGCAAAACCGACTTAGTTATTAGGGAAACAGAGTCATTTTTCTTTAGTTAGGGTCAGTTAGAATTAACAGAATGGAGCGGGAAGCTAATAAACTGTTATTTATGGCTAAATTAAACAATAAAAGACATGTATTTTGTTTTATTCTATTAAAGTCCGCAATCCAATAAGACATGTTTTAAGGACATGTATCTTAAGAAAATTTTTTAAAAACTTTTAAAGTTCACGAAAAAGTTCTAAAATTTATAAATACAGTTTTTAGCTCTCATTTAAAAAAAAACTAGGTTAGGTTTTTTCGTTCAAACCTTTTTGAAAACATTCTTGACTATCGCTCTTTGTTTTGAGCTATAATTCATGCAGATGTCTTAAAAATGTTGAATCTAAGTCTTACAAACCAATTTGAGGGAGTAAATTTAAATTTTTGGCTAACTTATTAAAACGAAATTTTATTTGAAATATTTTATTGTTCATGTTCAAACTGACGGCCGTTATGTCTAATGCAAGCACGGGCCCGGTTTCTCACTTCTGTGGTCGTGATTTTAAGTTTCATCTCCGCCTTCGTGGTTTCAAATGCAGAATTTATTCGAGCTATTAGTTCTTCCTTTGTATTTATTTCTATGCTCGTATAAACTAGTTCTTTGGCCCGGCCCCACACGTAAAAGTCGATTGGGGTCAGATCAGGTGACCGTGCGAGCCAAGGGATGGGTCCATCTCGTCCAATCCAACTTTAAGGGAAACTGTTATTTAAAAATTCTCGAACGGTCAAAGTCCAATGCGCTGGGCAGCCATCTTGTTGAAAAATGACCTCTCGATCTGTTTCAAATATCGGGGCGCCGGATTGCTCAACAAGCATCGGTAAATCCATTTCCAAAAATTGCAAGTAATTCTCGCCATTTAAAGAGTCCGGCAAGAAGTGGGGCCCGATCAAAGTTCTGCCTATTACTCCAGCCCACACATTCACTGAAAATTTTCTCTGGAAGGATACTTGTTTTTTCCAATGTGGATTATTGTTCTTGTCCGCCCATTTGTGCATGTTATGGAAATTGGTGATTCCCTCCCTAAAAAACTTACTTTCATCTCTCCACAAGATTGATTTTAAAAACCATGCATCCTCAATATCCCTGTTAAGTAGGAAACGGCAGAACTGCATTCTTCTTTGGAAATCTTGCACTTCCTTGCACACCTCTACCATGGAAGGGATATTTGTCGTTTTGGTGCATTGTATACCACACCTTCCATTGGGAAATGTTTAAATTTCGAGCTACTACTCTAGTACTAGTTGTAGGATCCGCTTCAAACGCTGCCAAAATATCATCTTCGACGCCAGGTGCATGTATGCCTGGGTTCACCCCAGGTTCCACGTGGTGTATCCCATCTTGAGCCAGTCGTCGATATGTGTTGTAAAATACTCGAACATTCGGCACTCTGCGATTCGGATAACGCTCTTGATACATCCGTCGTGCTAATGATCCATTGCCATCTGCTCTACCATACATAAAGATGATATCCGCATATTCCTGATTCGAAAAAGTAGCCATAGCCACTTAATAATCAAGAAAAACAGCGTAAGAGCGCACTAAATGTCAACTCAGTACATCAACACGTGCAGGAGCACAAGGCTACGACTGGACACGGTGAACAAAGTTATAAACAACTAAGGAGATCAACACTTGCAGGAGCGCAGAGGGCTTCAACTGAACCAGGTTAAATATCAACGCGATAACGCCACTCACAAGGGCAGTAGTTATTTGACTAATGTTATGGCTTCCCGCTCCATTCTGTTAATTCTATCTGACCCTAACTAAAGAAAAATGACTGTTTCCCTAATAACTAAGTCGGTTTTGCTTTAAAATTAAAGTTCTATTCATTAGGCGAGCTACCTGGAAATACGTGTAATGTTTAGAGAATCCCCACAACTTTTTTTTTTGAATTTTACTACGCTACATTTTTGAACAAAGAAGTATTTGTAGACCAAAAACCGGGTCTGTGATTGTAATCAATAATCACGGCAGTTATTTTAAACATCAAAAACTAATAATTTCAGTTCAAATTTTGTTTTAATTAGATATCAAAAGAAAAAATTTTTCTTCCACAAATTGGTTAACGGGTCCTAATTTCAACATTTTTTATGATATCGGCATGAATGATACCTCAAAACAAAAAGAGCGATAATCAAGCATGTTTTCAAAGAGGTTTGAACGAAAAAACCTAGCCTAGTTTTTTTTTAAATGCGAGCTAAACACAGTATTTATAAATTTTAGATTTTTTTCATAAACTTCAAACGTCTGTAAAAAATTATCTTAAAATACATGTGCTTAAAACATATCTTATTAGATTGCTTACACATGACTTTAATAGAATAAAATAAAAAACATGTTTTTTATTATTTAATTTGGCTATAAATAATAGTTATTAAGAAAAATTTGGGCATTTTCGCTAAAAATCATAAAAAAAATTATTTAAAAAAAATGCTTAGACTTAATCTAAGACTAGCATGGCTTAAATGGTTCAAAATTGTCTATACTAGCGCCCCTTGAAAGCTTTGCACCCATCTTCCAATCAGCCTGTATATTTATTAATAATTTTTTATATTATTAAATAAAATCATACATAAGTTGGCATGCATGAGACTTGTATATTGCCAAGAACTCTGTAATAAGATCCTTACTTCATAATCTAATATCCGGCATTTTACGACAGTTGTTTTCACAAAACCGTTCGTGTAAATTATGTTTGAAACGCACAGACTTGAACGCATGACTGAGGTATGAATTGATGCACGAGCTAGCGGCGCGTGCGAGGAATATCGTTCTTTTCCGCGTGAAAGCCGATTCACGCGTTAAGGAGCGTAGCTATGTGTAAAGGCAGCTAGCTATTAACCGGTTGTGCGGATGACACGCCAGGCGTGCCATTGATTACTTTTGTGTGTGGCGTATAACACGCGAGTCGTGTCTTTTTAAAAATCGTTATAACTCACTCAATATGCATTTTTGGAAAATTTATCCAGAACAAAATATTCATTATTTTGCAAGTAGTTCATGCCTGCAGCTTCGTTTCTGGATATTTTGAAAATTTGACATTTTTAGGGGTTGACAAACTTTTTTTAACTTGTACATGGTACTCTTTTTACTTTGTGCGTTTTCAATCATGTTGTGGAGAAATAGTCTCATAAGTAACAAATAATAGCACTCATTACGATCGCTCACAAACTCAAGTTATAAATAAATATCTGGAAAACAAGTCTCCTGTTAAAAAAAACAATGCGTTTGTCTTATTGTTTAATTTTGCTTAAAATAGTTGAACTGCCGTCTTATTACTATCATATGGCCGAATAGACCTACGAAGTATGTGCTGTTGTGATATGGTATAAGGTTTATTTTTGCTTGAAACAGTTTGAAACCATTAATGCATAAAAAAAAGTTCGCTAATAAATAGTCTTTCGTCAATCCGCCGCCGTATAGTGCCGGCGTTGGTTTCCTTTTGAAAACACTTGTTTTGCTATTCGTACTAATTAGACGTTTTCAAATCGACTTTACTTTTACATTTGTATAACATTAAATAATATTTAACATTTATAAATATTAATGAATCATAAACCTTATTTTTTTTCCAAATTAAGGTTCTTGATTGTTTGATATTTACAAATATTATTATTAGGTAAAAATTTAATTTAACAAAAACCAAGGTTTTCCAGGGCGATTTAGCTGTACCTACTTATATAAATGATTTTTTTATAAAACAAAAAATAGTACAAAATGTTTGTAATATCTGCATAAAAAAGTCACTTACTCTCAATTTCAAAGAAAACACGTAGAAAAACATGTAGTTACCCACTAAAACCAAGTATCCTTCCGTTTGTAACTGATGTTTGATGTCAACTAAACTTAATTAGGTCTAAGCAAGTGAAAAAAGCTTGAAAAGGATAATTATTTTTACACTTGGCTGATGGCACAATAGGCGTGTGATCAACGCCAAGCGTGTCATCAAATATTTGTTCGCCGCCACAGCTAAAAGTTGTCGAAAATAGGTGCCGCAACGAATCGGTTAAAGAGCATATGTCTAAAGGCAGCTATTAAAGAGCATATGTGTAAAGGCAGTTATCAAAGAGCGTATGTGTAAAGGCAGCTATGAAAGAGTGTATGTGTAAAAGTAGCTATTTATTGAGTAAATTTATAAATACACCTTTATTTAAAATATATACTTTATTGGTATCAATATTTATATAAAATTAACACTTAATCTAATAACGACTTTAATTCACTTACATGTGTGATAATACATACAAATAAAGTATTCAGAATCTATTCGAACCTACCAAATATGAACATAAGCTTCGAGCACCACAATGAGATATTTCTGTTAACATGATTTGATTCTACCTTCAAAAGCCATCCAAAAATATTTACATCATTTGTTTCTACGTCCGAATTAAATTCACTACAGCACAAAATATTGGATACTAAAAAGCACACATTTATTTAAAAAAGAATTACACTTGTGGTTGTTGCTTGTTATTGTTTATTAACCAGAGTTAAATAAAAAAAACGCCCAATAGGTATTAAAAAAAAGATCTATATCTATGAAAATGGTTATCTTATTTAGATAATAAATCTTTCTAAAACCATTCTCACTTTCTTAAAAATTTTACGTAAATACAAGTATTATTTTATCAAGTTTTGTCAGTCACAAAAATTGTTGCAAATTACTCAATTGGATATTGAATAATTTGCAAATACAATCTTTAAAAATTCCGCCATTCAAACGACATTCGATGCAAAATTATGTATGAAGTTATTTGAGTGGTCTTTATAATCGTTCTTTAACATCTTTTAAATTGTAAAACTACTAATCCCAATATAAATTATGGACATGCTTGATTTAATATAATTTTATAAAAATTAAGCTACCATTTAATTTCATATACATATAATAAAAATAAAGTGTACATCGCCTTTCAATGTTAATAAATTGTACAATATTATAATCTCCATGATATTCTAATGTGATAAAATTATTATAGTAACATTTTTTTAAACATATGACTCAATCTTACATAACTGTCTTATGTAAATTTTATTTATTAAGTTACTTAACTAAATTTACATTCCATTGTAAGCCGGGCCGCCGCCACCTTCGGGAACGACCCAGTTGATATTTTGCGAAGGATCTTTAATGTCACACGTCTTACCTGAAAATTAAGTAAAATGTAATTAATTTAATATAATAACACTACCAATTTCTCAATTTTAGCGCGAATACCACTCATTGAACAACAATACTTTTACGAATATCATCGCGTTTAACTTTATTTTAAATTCGCAACGTTCCTTAGCTTTTGAAAAGTAAGGGTGACAAATAATCACACTATCCACCCTGATAGTAAACGAATTTGTCCATAGGCATCTACATCTTTGATGAAAAATCAAAATGCTCATATCAATATATAGTAAAAACTCTTCGGCTGGTAGTACTCAGCATATGAAACTCAGCAGGATATTGGTGCTATTTTACGCTGGTTTTCTGTGAGTGTATAGTTCTTTCGCGCTCAAGCCAACCTATTCATGCTACAACCATAACACTATTACTCCTACTAGCGGTAGCACCCCTAGATGATTCGCCCTCTGTCAAAATCTACAAGATAAACATGAAATTCCTCATCGACTTACATACACAAGACACTATAGTTAAAAAGCATAGCTAATCAAAATATAAAACTTACAGTGAATACAGTTCTGGGCGTTGATTTGTAGCCGCTCACCCTCCCCTGTCTCTAGCGGTACAAATTCATACACACCTGAAAAATAAAACAAAGTAGATACAATTTTTTATTTTGATTTATGTATTGTAATCAATCTGTAATATTCTCTTTATCATTCCCACTAACAATTAATTTTACAAGTAAATTTTTTATTATCTCATCATGAACATCAGATGTTTCCATAGTCGAAGTCCTTAGCTGGCATAGACCTGTTGTCATTATAACTAGTGATGAGGTGTATATACTGGTACAGGTCTCAAAACCCAATATGAACTTGGTAGTATACAAACCAGGTATATATACGGCAGAGATCCGGTATGCACCTGATAGGTATTATCGATATCTCACGAGTTAAGCGCCGAACGAAATTCTATAAGACGCCACGTTCTTACCTTACCTGATACACAATGAAATTTTATTTTGAAACAAAAATATACGTTGTTAAAAATATTGTCTAAAAAACTAGATAACTAGTTAGCACATAAAAGAGTATCATTCAGCGCCTTGTAGTAAATATAATTTTTATTCGTCTATATTTTTTTACTATTAAACAACGTATGATATTTTGACATACCAAGTGCCTCAGGAGGTCGCCCGTGAGAAAAAAAAATGTTTCAAAGGTCGCTAAGAGTTTCCAAAAGAAGGCCGCTAAGGCCAGCCAGCCAGGTATAGGATACCGGGTTTTCGTACCGGGTATATGTCGATACCGCACCTTTGAGGCCGGGTATTAAATGTTACAGGTATATAATCATCATCATTACAGCCCTTTTTACAAGTTCACTGCTGAACATAGGCCTCCCCCAAGGAATGCCAAAAAGCACGGTCCTGAGCACTACCTGCAAGTCTTACCAGGTCGTCACTCCATCTAATGGGGAGACGCCCTACACTTCGTCCGCCGGTACGAGGCCGCCACTCGAGAACCTTTTTTTCCCATCGATTGTCGGTTCTTCGAGGTATATGGCCGGCCCATTGCCACTTCAGCTTACCAATCTTTTGGGTCATGTCGGGCACTCTAGTTCAACTTCAGATATTCTCATTTCTAAGTTTATCAAGCAGATAATCTCCGAGCATAGCCTTCTCCATAGCTCGCTGAGCGACCTTGAGCTTCCAAAACCGGCCAGGAGTGAAGGACCACGTCTCAAAATTACATAACCCAAATATGCAAAATTCGACACTATCACGCATAAATTATCTAGCACACAAGTAGATACTCTCTGGATTTATTTTTGAATGTTAAATGTTTGAAGTTTAGTTGAGTGGCTTTACTGGATTTGTTTGTAATTTTGCTTTTAAAGAATTGAGTATTTCTCAATTCAGAAAGTGTTAACCCCAAAGTTTATTTTAGTTTTTATAATATATACTAATTTTAAACCAGAGTTTGGGTTGAATACTTTTTACATAACTACTTCCAATTAATGCTAATAATGTGTTACAAACCCGAGCAGACCAGAGCAAGCAGCACCCGTTCACGAGTATGACTTATGTGGCAGTCAGCAGTAACCGATCACCAGAGCAGATGAAGTTGAAGCATGAAGGTTGGTATGTTCTCCCTGGACTCAGAATATTTTCCGATTTCTTCCTAAAATAATATTTAATACTAACCTGCCGGGCAAAACCTTGATTCAGGACCGTCAAAAACTTCGAGATTCCTCTTAACAGGTACCGTGTCATCTTTTAATGTAAGATGTGGCGGCTGATCCGCTTCATGATTTGTTCCTGTTGGAATGAATAAATATACTTGTTAATATTGCATTTTGTTGTACATCTGTATAATATGTATTTATATTTGTTTGACAAAATTTGATATTAAAAAATAAATTGTATAGACAGACCTTAGTAATTATTTTTCTCAGGAAAATATAATTTTTGGAACATAAAATCAGAATTTGAAGAGAAAAACTGGCAACGTTTTTTAATAAATTTATTTATTAATGTCAGTCTATCAAAAATCCCCTGCAGAATATAGACCTCCCCATAGAATGCCTCATAACGAAGTATTTGTCATAGGTGGCACGCTTGGCAGGCAGATGGGCAACCACAGTTTAACCGGTTCAGTGCGGGTGATACGCCAGGCGTGCCATCGATTATTTTTGTGTGTGGCGTATGACACGCGAGTCGTGTCTTTTTTTAAATCGTTATAACTCGCCCAAATTGCGTTTTTGGAAAATTTATCCAATACAAAATATTCATTATTTTGCAAGTAGTTTATGCGTACATCTTCATTTCTGGATATTTTGAAAATTTGAAGTTTTTAGGGGTTGACAACATTTTTTTTTCACTTGTACATAGTACTCTTTTTACTTTGTGGGTTTTAAATCATGTTGTGGAAAAATAGTCTAATAAGTAACAAATAATAGCACTCATTGCGATCGCTCACAAACTTCTGTAAAACAAGTCTCCTGTTAAAAAACAATGCGTTTGTGTTATTGTTTAATTTTGCTTAAAATGGTTGAACTGTCGTCTTATTACTATCATTTGGCCGAATAGAACTACGAAGTACCATGTGCTCTTGTGATATGGTATAAGGTTTATTTTTGTTTGAAACAGTTTGAAACCGTTCATGCATAAAAAGTTCGCTAATAAATAGTCTTTTGTTAATCCGCCACCGTATAGCGCCGGCGTTTTTTTTTCCTTTTGAAAACACTTGTTTTGCTATTCTTACTAATTAGACGTTTTCAAATAGACTTTACTTTTACATTTGTATAACATTAAATAATATTTAACATTTGTTAATATTAATGAATCGTAAACCTTATTTTTTTCCAAATTAAGGTTCTCGATTGTTTGATATTTACAAATATTATTAGGTGAAAATTTAATTTAATAAAAACCAAGGTTTTCCAGGGTGATTTAGCTGTACCTACTTATATAAAAGATTTTTTTATAAAACAATTTTTTGCGTAAAAAAGTCATTAACTCTCAATGTCAAAGAAAACACGTAGAAAAACACGTAGTTACCCACTAAAAACAAGTATCCTTCCATTTGTAACTGATGTTTGATGTCAACTAAACATAATTAGGTCTAAACAAGTGAAAAAAGCATAAAAAGAGCACAATAGGCGTGTCATCAAAGTCTGTGGCGCTTGACACGCCAGGTGTGTCATGAAATATTTGTTGTCGCAACGAATCGGTTAAGTAGAAGTTAAGGTGAAACATACGGTCTGTTCCCGGCCATATTCCCGCGAGATGGCGCTGATTTGCTTGTCAAGTTGTCAAAATTCACTCACACTACTAAAGAAGTGTCAAAATTTTCCTAGATTTCACTATTGCTTTACTTAATACTGTAAGTTATTTCCTAATAAAGCCAATCGCGGGCACATTTCAGGGTAGAAAAGTGATAAAATGATTAGTTTTAAACAAATAGGCTATGACACATGGAATATATTGTATGGAGTTTTTCACATATAAGTGGGAGGACTGAAAGCGATTTTTCTCTGGCTGATACCAACAAGTGTAAATCGTTATTGTACCGGTGGTTATTAAACAGAATTTTCAATTCTCATAACTTCAAAGGTCAGTAATCAAACTTAATCAACTAAATGGCAACCAATAATTAACCGCGTGTACCAGAGGTGAGGACTATCTGACTGCTGCGCCGCGAGCCCTAGGTTCACAACACAACAAGCAAGCATTGTGTAAAAAACACTATTTGTTTTTGTTTGTTCTGTGTATACTGTGACACTATCTTAGGCTACCCTCAATTTTATCGCACAAGTGTTACTTCGTATACGGATAGGCAACAAGTAATGAGTATAGGGTTGCCAACCACGCTATATAATACAGCACCTTACAATAAAGTTGACAAAAATATATCATTATGCGCATGTCCTTATACTCGTGGAACTATATCTCATGGGCAATTTATAGCAACTGACAATATTTTGTAAGTTACCAACGTTGTCGAAATCGCGATCCATCGCCATCAACACCGTTATCGTAAAAACCCAAATATAATAGAAAGACTTGCCTGTCAAAGCAACTGATGAAAGCAGATCAAATGTGACAACACCATCTGGCTTGGGATACTCAATGGGCTGGCACTCTTTAGCTGGCTTCAGCTTCGCATGGTCAGCACCTATAATTAAAATTGTATTATATTTACCATGTACTCAACAGAAAATAAATAAATAATTGAAAAATTCGCAGATATGTTATGTCTGTAATTTTTTTGCGCAGAAATAACATGCCTTAATTCCTCCCTTCTCTTTCCAGCATCGGACAACCTGGCAGTAAGCGGGCATTCATTATTTTTGTTATTTTACTAACCCTATTCATACAGTTTTGTTGCATACAAATTTGTTGTTTGACATACATAGACAATTTACTGGGATTTTATGTCCCATATTACTAAATCTATGGAGTAAGTGGCATTACAAGCTTGTGTTTATACCTTGTATTTAGAGTATTATAGAATCTCGAAAATCTTTCCTCCGCATCAGTTGTGTACATTTTGCACAAAGATAATTTAAACAAAATTTATAATCAAGAAATTTAAGTGTAATAAGAATTATACCTATTTCACAACTAATTAAACATCACATTTTAAAATATAAGGCATATTAATAAAAAAATCTGTTTGATGTTATTTGTATCATTCTACAAGTTTTTTTTTAAATATAGAAAAGGGGACAAACGAGCATGCGGCTCACCCGATGATAAGTGCGACCGCCGCCCATGAACAACTGCAACACCAAGGGAATAACAGGTGCGTTGCCGGCCTTTTAAAAAAGGGAGGCTCTTTTCTTGTAGGTCCCTAAGTATTAGTGAATTACAATTTTGTACCAAAGATACTTACCACCATGGCTAAGAGTCCAGGGCTCCTTTCCACGAACCAGTGTAGAGAAAGCGGAGTACGCAATACCCCCGTACAAGCCTAGCTTCGTGTGGAACGATGGGCGACAGTTGCGTACTTGCTGCAAAAAAATGGTATGCTGTTGTTAATCATGAATCCTAAAATTATGGTTTAACTGTTTCCAATTTAATCAACATTTTACTTGAGCTATTTTTTCGACTTTTACAGAATTCGTTATTTTAACGTTAAGTTGAAGACATTACATGACAGTCCGTAGAACCCCGTCACTTGATACCGCTACCACAAGTGTACTAAAAGTTTGACAAATCGCTGCTTTTAGTCTCATTCGTACGTACAATGCGTAAACTTTCCTCGTCAAGTATAGTCCCAAGATTACTTGATCGTAAAGCGTGCAACCTGTAACTAGATTCCTAGAGTAGATAGCTAGAAAATGGGCCAGATGTTGGTTATGAAATATTTTTTTCTGCAAATACCATACCAATGGAATATCCAAACTAATATTAAAAAGGGATGTAAAATGTAAATCAATATTGAACAGTTATGTATTGTTAATTAGGCCAAATCAATTAGATGACCAGCAGCGTCTTCTTAATAACGACTAAAAATAAAAAATAAACTGGCGCTTGCCAAGCGTGGCAACTATCGCAAATATGAGGCAATCTATGGGGGAGCCCTGTATTCAGATCAAATTAACTTAGACCAGAAGTGACAAGGAAAAAAGTTAACAAAATAACGTTGATACGCATTATTTTTTATTGAGAAGTAATTAAATGAACCGTAATAAAATTTGGTTACCCACAAAAAAGAGTATTTAAATCATTTGGTTAGCATTCAAAGATTCTGTTTGATATTAAAAAAAAACATTCGGCAATTCTTGTTTCGCAAATAATCTTGACAATGTTCAGTAATTTAATCATAAATAGGTAGCTTACAAGAATATGAGTTTGCCTAATAAACAGTCAATCCGCAAAATAACTACTTGATTAGCAAGATTCAAGATTGGTTAGCAAAGACTATGCTAACCCTTTAAATAACACTCCGGCGGAGGGAAAAGGTGGGAGGCACAAGATTAGATTAGTCGCTTACCAAAATTTTATAAACATGAGTCACTCATTGCAGCTTATACAGGGTTATTATTCAAAAAGTAGCCAAATATTAAACTTAAGATCAAATATATAAATAATGATATAATACCGTTATTGCAGTTTTTGAAAATACGAGTAAGTAAGGCTTCTACTTTTATTTGAAGTTATCCCAAATTTAATGTGATTTATGGGCAACGACGTTTTTGCCTACCGATCGACCCTTATGAATGTGTGAATATGAACCCAGTAATATCAGTTAAAATAATGCATTGCCACGCATTTTTAATTTAAAAGATAAGAATGTCTGAGATTTTTTTTTATTAATGTTCTTTTCTCCATTCGCCTATGTTACTTATTCTGTACCTTCTTTGCAAATTTGGCCGGTTATTGCAAAATAACCCAGCATAATTAATATGCTGTACTAAAAAATTTACAGCTGTCCAGAATGTCAAAAATTGCCGATTGATTTAATAATGTTTGCTAGCCATGGTTTGCTGACCAATTATCTATTTCTGCTGCTAGATTACATTTATCTGCTGACAAAAACATGAATACTATGCTAACCCTTTAAATAACACACTTTTTTATTATGTTATGCATATTACGCATGAATAACGTTATTTCTGTAATCATTAACAGCGGGTGTGAGTATAGACAGCTACAGTGTGCAAGAGAGAGTGTATAGAGTCGTCAGAATTTATAATCTCATTCATTCTCTTATCCTCATACATTTATTTCTTTATCCGCGAGAGAAGTATCTTGTCGTACCTTTAACTCCTTATATACATATGATTCCTTCAATTTGTCTTCATATATTGTTGGAACTACGCCTTTGTCGTGCGTCGCTTCACCTGACAGAATAAGCTCCATCGCCGATTCGGCCGCCAGCATACCTGGATATTGATGAAATTTATATAGTTATAAATTCACTTTAAAATACATTTAGTTACATATACAAAAATACACAATATTTATTACCATAATAAAACAAATCTAAAACAAGGCCTTCAAATTAAATTAAATATAAAATAAAAATATTTCGCGGCATATATTTTAATTAATATGATAATTTTCAATCACAAGTGCAGCATAAAATATAAAATAAAAGTTCAATTTTATAGCAAAAATGTTACAATCCTTATTTTTAGACCTGTAGAGCGTAAGTTTTAGGCTGGACTCAGAGATTCGTAATGTCTCTCTGAATTCAGAGTCGGAATTCATAATTTGAATTCCGGCAAGCTGCCTCACACATACCTTAAAAATTCAGATAAATTGGAGGTCTCGTATTTCTCGGCTCAGGCACACGTCTCACATATGGAAGAGGAGAGGACTCGTAACACTACTTTTAGCTTTAAATAATAATAAAAAAAGACACAATCGAATACACCGGATTCATCTTCTTAATGTAAACAGAGTAAGGGAAAGTTAGTTCTACATTATAACTTCACAAATCGCAAGACTCAACGAAGTCAACTAAACTAATTCATAATCTGATTCCGTACCGGAGTGTGTGTGTGCTCGCGTTTTCAAACGTGTGGAAAAACGCACGTTATGAAATCATAATTTGTTACGAGCTTGGGGTTCGAGACAATTAAAAACTGCCGATTGAATTACCAAAGTTGACACTTTAATTACAGAACAGTAATTACAACTTAAACCACACTAATAATAAAACACAATTGTACTACTGATCATTTTAGTTCGCAGTTGTATCGCTTCGAAGTAATCGCTTGTATCGCAAATTCAATACTGCCTCGGTCGCGGTCTATACCGGCCTTATATAGGGCCTCAGATAGTTTCCAGAACCTTCTACTGTAGAAAAATCTAGAATGTTCGAGTACGTATCGGTCTCGATTGACTAGGCGTCGATAGTTCCAGACAGTTCTTCCATGGAAATTTCTAGAAGGTTCTTGACTATGCTAGTTCTGCTACTCGATACTAGACGGCGCTAGTGGTATTAATTGTGGCGCGCAGTAATATTTTGATCCGGAATTCAAAACGTTACATTCTTACAGAAGGACACTGACCAGAAAATCATAATTTGAAAAAATCTAAATGTAAGTGGAACATAGTCAAATTGTATGCAATTACGGGGTCTCTTGACTAATAATATGAATTTAGATTACGAATTCAGAGAGGTGTTCCGGATGTGTGATTCCAGCCTAAGTGTGATAAATCAAAAGAATATTTTCTTTCGAGTAAAATTGCTTTATCTTTGTTATATCGCCATCTTCTTTATTCTATTGGTATGGTCATTTTATTGAACAAAAATTAATTGACTCTCAACTTGGTACGTAAAATAGACGCTAGATGGCCTGAACACGATTAATTTAATATTCTATCTCATTCCCTCGCAGGCTAAATCCAATAGATGAGTTTCAAAACAAAAGGGTTCTAAAGAAGTTTGCACTTCAAAAACAGTAGGCAATAAGCAGAGTTGAGACTGACCGCTCTTCATGGCGTTGTGCGTGCCCTTGATCCTGGGCACGTTGACGTAGCCGGCGGTGTCGCCGGCCAGGCAGCCGCCCGGGAACGCGGGCGCCGGCACGCACTGCCAGCCGCCCTCCACCAGCGCACGCGCGCCGTACGCCACGCGGCTGCCACCTGTGCCACACACACACACCACTTTAAACGACCTACCGGGATTTTAGGCGGATACGTGACCGTCGACGGATTGCTGCTCATATTTTATCGCATAAATAATGGTTTGAAGTAGATGTTGACAGGCAACTGTGATGTAATTTTGTGTTAAGTGTCTGCACATGTGAACTATTGGGTGTGTGAAGTGGGAACAAAGAAAAAAGTGCTTTGACGTTGATATAATCCTCAAACTATTTTGTTTACCTAAGCGCCTTAAAAGCTAAAGTTACTGTCGTCATCGTCTATTAGCTGGCCTGAGCTGTCGTCAAAATCTCCTAAAAACCTTGCAATGTGACGCATCAGCATATTGGGAAGAAGTGAAAATAATAATATTATAATATTGGATAATTTCTCAATAATTGACACCGGCAATTTTTTTTTATAGAATAAGGGCGACATACGAGCACACAGTCCACCTGATGGGAAAGTTTCGGTCACACACAGCGAATATTCACTGCGAGTGTATTATATGTATACAATTCGCTTCCTGCCTGTTACTACACGAGAATTAAATATAATATTTATGTAAAAAATGTATCTTTTATATTCTTAATTTTTCTTTTCAATTGCTCTTGGGTTACTATTTCAAACACCAACTCAATCAATTCGTTAATTAACTTTATGAAGGCCTTTGCGTAAATTACTGTTATTTGTGTAAGTTATATAAACTTTACCATGAAAGGGCATATAAATAACCCCAGCGTCGAATTTAGATTGAAAAAAAATATTCAAAAATATTTAAGTGTGTTCCACGGCCAAAATTAAAATGACATGGAGTATATAATTAATAGTAAAACTGGTAAGGCCAACTCTCGCAATTCATACTACCTGTTTAACAACAAATTAACTGAATCAGATCAGGATGTTGCAATGGTTTTTGAGAAATATTTTACTGATATTCCGATCTTAACCACGAAATCACTGAATATTTCTCCTGCCGTCGCCGAATAATTACTTAAACAAAATGTAAATGCGTGTACAAAGAATTTTACTTTTTTTTAATTTTAATACTAGTATCGAATATGGTATGTTTCCTGATTTATTGAAACATAATAAAGTAATACCTTTATTTAAATCTGGTAGTACATTAGACCCCGCCAATTTTAGACCAATTTCTGAACTGCCAACAATTAGTAAGATTTTGAAAAAATTATTCTTGATCAAATGGTAATTTTTTAATGTAAATAGTTTACTTCATAAAAATTAATTTGGTTTCACAAGGGATCGCTCGACAACTGGTGATGGTGTTGAGCTGATTAAATAAATATATTTTCAATGCATGGGGACAATTCACTGGGTTTCCGGTTTTCTGGTTTCAATGGGTATATTTTGTGACATATCCAAAGCCTTCGATTGTGTTCACCATGAAACATTAATCAGGAAACTACAACACTGTGGTGTAAGAAGTAAAGCTCTTAAATTAGTTTCATATTTAAGTAACAGGACGCAAAAAGTTGTCATTAATAGTATGAGCTCTTCTGGGTTGATAGTACAAATGGGCGTGCCACAAGGCTCAATTCTCAGCCATATTTCTGTTTCTTGTATTAATGACTTACCTTACATAGTAGGGGATAACCATTTTTTTTTTTTTTTTTTTTATAGTAGAGGGGGCAAACGAGCATGCGGCTCACCTGATGGTAAGTGACTACCGCCGCCCATGAACAACTGCAACACCAGGGAGGGAATTGCAGATGCGTTGCCGGCCTTTTAAAAAGGAGTACGCTCTTTTCTTGAAGGTCCCTAAGTCGTATCGGTCCGGAAAAATCGCTGATGGTAATCGATTCCACAAGGAAGTCGTGCGAGGAAGAAAACATCTTCTAAATCGCACAGTGGTGGACCGCCAATCATCCAGATGGTGTGGATGGTATCGAGAGTTCTGCCGCGATGTGCGTTCGTGAAATTTGGCGGCTGGGATTAATCCGAACAATTCCTCAGAGCACTCCCCATGGTAGATGCGAAAGAAAATGCAAAGAGATGCAACATCTCTTCGCAGCGCCAATGAGTCGAGCCGATCGGAAAGAACTCGGTCGTCGACGATTCGAGCCGCTCTGCGCTGGATGCGGTCAAGTGGAAGGAGCTGGCACTGGGGAGCCCCTGCCCAGAGATGGGAACAGTATTCCATGTGAGGCCGAACCTGCGCCTTGTAAAGTTGCAGGCGGTGTGCCGGCATGAAATACTGTCCCGCTCTGCTGAGCACGCCAAGCTTTTTAGAGGCCAATTTGGCCTTCTCTTCCAAATGACCACGAAACTGCACGTCACTCGATATGTCTACGCCGAGGATTCCGATACTGGCTGAGGCAACCAGGGGAGTGCCTTGAAACTGAGGAGATACGACAAAGGGGTTCTTTTTAGCGGTAAACGCGCAAACATGTGTCTTCTGAGGATTAAACTGGACTAGATTTAGTCGCCCCCAGTTCGAGACTTTGTCCAGCAGAGACTCGACTTCAGACACAAGTTTGTTCCGGTACTCGGAGACGTTTTCCCGAGAAATATTAGCACGGCCGGTGTATAGAGCATCACCAGTGCTGTCATCCGCATAGCAATGAATGTTACCAGTTAGCAACATATCATTGATATGCAGAAGAAACAGCGTTGGTGATAGCACACAGCCTTGTGGAACACCAGCGTTAATAGGCTTGTAGTCAGAACATGCACCGTCTACAACAACCTTGATGCTCCGATCTGCAAGGAAGCTGGTGATCCAATTGCACAATTTCTCGGGAAGCCCATAGGAAGGGAGCTTCGAGAGAAGCGCTTTGTGCCAAACCCGATCGAAGGCCTTCGCAATGTCCAGACTAACGGCCAACGCCTCCCCCTTGGACTCTACTGCCTCCGCCCATCTATGGGTCAGGTAGACCAGAAGATCACCAGCTGATCGACCCCCACGAAAACCGTATTGGCGGTCACTAATCAGCTGGTGATCCTCAAGGTACCGGATGAGCTGGCAGTTGATAATGGATTCCATTATTTTGGAGAACAAGGAGGTGATCGCGATAGGCCTATAGTTGGACGGGTCTGAGCGGTCGCCTTTTTTAGGGATCGGGTGGACAAAAGCTGTCTTCCATGAATTCGGGACTACGCCTTGGGAGTAGGAGTACCGAAAAAGACGCGTTAGGACCGGTGCCAACTCCGGAGCACACGTCCTCAGCACAATTGGGGGGATTCCGTCAGGCCCACTCGACTTCTGGATGTCCAGGGAGAGAAGTGCTTTGCGAACCGAGCGCTGTGAGAACAGCACATCAGGCATAGAGCACTCACACCGCGGGATGGTCGGCGGTGTTTTCCCCCCGTCATCAAGAGTCGAGTTGGACGCAAAAAGGGAGCCTAAAAGGTCGGCTTTGTCTTTTGCGTCATGGGCCAGTGAGTCGTCCTCCCTGTGCAGAGATGGTAGGTAACCATAAAAATATAGTATTATTTGCTGATGACACTTCATTAATTTTCAAATTAAAACGATAATTATTAAAATATGACGAAGTAAAAAATGCTATATCTAAATTAGTAAATTGGTTTAATGTTAATAACTTGCATTTAAATGGCACTAAAACGAAATGTATGAAATTCATGACTCCAAATGTCAAACAATTAAATACTAATGTAAACTTCAATGGAGCCCCCATATATCAAAATTAGCAAGCAGACTTAGTTCTGCAGCATATGCTGTAGAAATCTTACCACTGTGGAAACAGCTAGACTTGTTTACTTTAGCTAATTCCATAGCATAATGTCGTATGGTATTTTGCTATGGGGACACGCGACTGACACTGAAATTATATTTGTTTTACACAAGAGGGCCACAAGAGCAATCTATGATTTCTTATATTTACGCGAACACTACACATTTAAATAAAACTAATTTTACGGATTTTATCGCGTATATTAACTTATTTTATATTCCCGACGTTTCGAGCACTTTACAGCACCCATGGTCACGGCGGGACTGAGGTGTATGACGTCCCAATGTCATAGTTAACCACGGCTACCTCCAGATTAAAATACACAGTTACACACAACAGTGGTACAACAGTGGTAGAGCCGCGCGGCAGCTTTTGCTGTCGCACGGATGGGCCGGCTCGAACCGGGGTGGTACCACGACCTCACAGAAAACCAGCGTGAAGTAGAGGTTTACCTCTGCGTTTCGCTTGGTGAGTGCAGGTGGCCGGAGGCCCTTTTTACTGGAAATGAGGCATTCCATCTTAGTCCTCACGGGTGACAACGCATCTACATTTTGAATTGTAATAGAGGATAGATGTAAATGTCTATGGGCCGCAGCAACCACTTACCATCAGGTGGACTGTGTGCTCGTTTGTCACCCTTATCATATATAAAAAAAAAACACAGTTAATATACGCGATAAAATCCGTAAAATTAGTTTTATTTAAAGCAATCTATGATTTAAAGCCTAAAGAGTAACTCAGACAAAAATTAAAGGAAATTAATATATTAACTTTGGCCTCTCAATACATTTATGAAAATGTAATGTACGTACACAAAAATAAAGGTAGTTATACAAAAATAAGTGATGTTCATTCTGTAAATACTACGAACAGACACAAGCTAGTAGTACCAGTTACTAGACTCCACCGAGTGTCAGTAATTTATTCTTGGGGCTTTTACAACATAATCCCAGAAAATATACAAAATTTGACCTGCTCAAAGTTCAAAAACTTTATTAAACAAAGTTTGTATAAAAAGGGTTATTATAATAATATGAAGGAATTTATGGATGATAATAACCCTTGGGAATAAGGTGATCATTACCAAGCTATTTCTAATTTGTTTTGTGTGGTTAATTGTGTAACATACATGATTATAAACTGTTATTAAAAAAAAAGTCCCGCTGGGTTTCTTGCTAATTCTTCCCAGGACAGAGGATTTTTTTTTCGAACTATAATCTATATTAAATAAAAAAGTTTGTTTCTGTTTCTAACAATGAAATTAATTTTATAGCAATTTTATAAAAATGTAGCATTTTATTTTTGATACACAGTAAAACACATACTTATTATTTTAAGCTTTTCATGAGTTTTCTTTAGCAAATGAATTACTGGACAATAATAAATTAAATAATAATATATATTTTAATACTAGAAACCTACCCCAATCAAAAACAATTATTATAACAATTTTTCTTTCTTTCACAAAAAAATAGTCTTTAAATTTTTCGGATAAAATATAGCCTAGATCCCTCCTGGCATTGCATATCTGTTCGTAAAGTTAGATCACAATCGGTTCTGTCATTCCGAAGATTAGCCCGGACAGACAGACAGACAAACAGACGAAATTGTAAAAAATAATTGTTTATTTCTTAATAGCATGCAAATAACCACCTGAGCTTAATAGAAGCAGGTATTTCAATATTAGAAACAGACATTTCAATTTTATTTATAAGTGTAGATATAGAGCCATAGATAAGTAAAACTAAGACGAAAATTTGTTAGTAGTAAGTAAAAAAATAATGTAATTTTAATAAGCTTACCTTCAAACATTGGCTTTACATATGGGTGTAACTTAAATCTCTGGAATTCTCGGAAAGGACTTAAATATGGGTTGACATAGTCCAAGCCAACTACGAATCCTACAGCTACTAATGGCGCCTCACCCTCTGCTGCATTAAGGTGATATATGAATGAACCACCATAAGTGTTTTTATCTAAGGGCCAGCCCACTGTATGCTCGACTAGACCTGGTTTGTGATGCTGAAAAAAAATTTAATTTATATTATAAATTACTACAGTACCGCTTCTCTAGCAACTCAGAGACTTAGCGAAGTAGTAGTATGGTATGCGAGCAACCTGGGATGAAATTATTATTTGAAAATTTTAACTGCCGATTTACCACTTATTCAGTGGATAAGGAAAACATCGTGAGGAAAACTTCATGTCCGAACAATAAAATATTTTGTGTTCATACACAATCTGGAGCAGTGTGGTGGACTAATCGCTCTATAACTATTTATTTACGTGGTAGAGCCATGCTGCAGCTATATTAATAGTATGTTTGTAGCACGAATAGGTCGGCTCGACCGGGGCAGGACCACGCACTCACAGAATACCAGCGTAAAATAAACCTAGCAAGCTAACAGCATAGCAAACTGGCGAAGCAATCAGTTTTGTAGCGGTTTCTAACGGAAAAAAAAATCAAAATAGGAGGTTGAGATGCCTGGGTGATCAGTAATCGATTGCTGAAAACAGGATTTGAAAATTCGAAACCGTTCTCGAGATAATCGTGGGACAGACGGACAGACGGACGGACAGACGGACAGACGGGCAGACGGACAGACATCGTGAAATCAATAAGTGACTTCGCAAGCTTCGCCACTTAATAAGCGGCTTAACCGATTCGTTGCGGCACCAATTTTCGACAACTTTTAGCTGTGGCGGCGAACAAATATTTCGCGACACGCCTGGCGTGTTAATCGCCATAGAAGTAGATGACACGCCTATAGTGCCATCAGCCATGTGTAAAATATTTTTATTTTTTATGATTTTTTCACTTGTTTAGACCTAATTAAGTTTAGTTGACATCAAACATCAGTTACAAACGGAAAGATACTTGTTTTTAGAGGGTAATTACGTGTTTTTCTACGTGTTTTCCTTGAAATTGAGAGTAAGTGATTTTTTTTATGCAGAGATTACTATTTTTTGTTTAATAAAAACATTTATATAAATAGGTACAGCTAAATCACCCTGAAGAACCATGGTTTTTATAAAATGAAATTTTCACCTAATAATAACGTTTGTAAATATCAAATAATCAAGAACCCAAATTGGGATAAAAATAAGATTTATGTTTCATTGATATTTACAAATTTTATATAATATTTAATGTTAAACAAATGTAAAAGTAAAGTCGATCTGAAAAGTCTAGTAGTCAGTCTATTAGTAAGAATAGCAAAACAACTGTTTTCTGAAGGAAAAAAAACAATAGCCAGATAGATGCGCCGGTGCTGTACGGCGGCGGATGAACAAAAGACTATTTATTAGCGAATTTTTTTATGCATAAACGGGTTCGAACTGTTTCAAGCAAAAATAAACCTTATACCATATCACAAGAGCACATGGTACTTCGTAGGTCTATTAGGCCATATGATAGTAATCAGACGGCAGTTCAACCATTTTACGCAAAATTAAACAATAAGACGCATACGCATTGTTTTTTTTTAACAGTAGACTTGTTTTCCAGAAACTTATTTACAACTTGAAATTGTGAGCGATCGCAATGATTGCTACTATTTGTTACTTATTAGACTATTTCCACAACATGATTTAAAAAACCGACACAGTAAAAAGAGTACCATAGACAAGTTAAAAAAAGGTTGCCAAGCAAAAGCTGCCGCCTGGCTCTACCACTGTTAAAACACTGTTACTTACTTTAAATTTAATACAAAAATAAGTCACATTCTTGTCCCGGCACTCTATTCTATGGCTCTTGTTGAAAAAGCAGTGGTACGGGTTATAACGACCCCACTGATGGGCAAATTGCCCTTCTTAATACTAAGCAATTAATAAAGAAGTTTGTACTCCCTTTATTTGTGAATTAATATGTAGTAAGTAAATTAAGATCATTCATTCATCACATCTTATCAAAAGTCGACTGCTGAACATAGTCCTCAATAAATTTTGGGAGAGGGATGTCTAGCATAGTTGCCTTGCTCGGCAGAGGAGTTGGCAACCTCATTTTTTATTATTTTGAGTTGTTTTTAGGACGGTACTGCTGCCCATCTCCTGTTTATACTGCACTGTCATCTCCTATGAGAGCCACATCACGATATGGGATTTTATAATGGATTAAATGATTCTTACGCCACCAATACAAGGCAAAATATGTTACATAATTATATATAGGATGGAAAAAACGAACGGAACATGGAGGTAATACTTTACCACTACCCACCTACTTCACCTATATTACTTATTCTGAAGCTTCTTTGCAATTTGGGCGGTTATTGCAAAATAAACCTGTATATATACATATTGGAAAAAACGAACGGGCCATGGAGGTAGAGTATTAAATATTGAAGATATTAAATTTCACTCAAAGGAAACATTCTTTTATATAGCAATGCAGTAACACAGACGATGATATTTTCTCTTCTTTCTTCTCCTTAAAGTGTCGAAATCACTCGGCTTTGGTTGGTTTAGCTTGTCTTCCATACAATGATACACTCTATATAGCATTATACCCACTCTCAATAATGACAACAATGAAATAATAAAAAGTACAAAATTGACAGAAAAATACGCCCCAAGTGAATTTTTTTAATGCTGATGAAGCAAGAATTTTCTATAAGTTGACCCCAGATAAAACTCTGAAATTTAAAGGGGAAAAGTGTGTGGGAGGAAAGCTCTCCATGGAGCGTATTACAGTGCTTGTGGCTGCTAATACGGATGGCACAGGAAAAAAAAGCTGATGGTAATAGGCAAATCAAAAAATTCGCGGTGTTTTAAGAACCTTAAAAAATTGCTAGTAACATATACAGCTAATAATAAATCAGCTTGGGTGACCAACTTTTTGAAAAAGAATTGCGATAATGCCCTGCCCACCCTCTTATCCCTCCCTCAAAAACCTGACCCACAAATAATAATAACCCGCAAAACATAGAGTTGGCATTTCTTCCTCCAAATACGACTAGTGCAATGGATCAAAGCATGATCAAAGTCTCAAGGGCACTACGGAAGGGTATTATAGGTGGAGCTAATGGTAAAACTTCCATTAATATACTTCATTCAGTAAATTTTTTATCTAAAGCCTGGGAAGAAGTGCCACACATAACTATACATCACTCTTTTCGACATGCTGGACTTTGTACAAATTCTATGAGTGACGAGGTGGAAACGGAACCGGAGTTTGATAGCAACGACGACCTTTCATTAACTGAGTGGATTCAACAATTCAACATGTCAGAAAATTTTACAGAAAATCTTCAAACCTACATCGAAGTAGACGACTGTTGGCTTACAATGGCTATACTCACAAAGAAATCTTAGATTCGATAAGAAAAACTGAGGATCAAGAACAAGGAGATGAAGAAAATGAGTCTGAGCCTCCGCCGAGCATTAAAGAAGGTCTTGAAGCAACAAAATTATTGGAAAAATACTTTCTTTATCACCAAGATGACTCATATCGCAAGATATGAATAAAGTAAGTAAAAAAATACAACACAATTACTGGTGCAGCAAAGACATCAGACAAAAATAACAGATTATACACAATAGCGTTCAAATAACAATTGTTTTTATGTAATTACTAACACTAGTCTAAAATAAACTTTTTCTTTTTCTAATACAGATTTTTTTCGTTCCATTTATCGACAACTCTCTATAATGTCAAAATATGCACAGTCTTCTGGGTGTCGTTATATAGAGTTTACACTGAAAACTTTTTATAATTATTATATATGTAGCCTTTGTAAACTAATACACACCTCTGGTTTAACTTCCCACAATTCTTTCAGTCCAATACCATAGGACTGTGGTTCACTTTTTTCCCTTAGGTTAAATTTACTAGACACCATCTTTGTCAAATGACCATGACACCCTGAAAAACGAAATAACAGAAAAATTATATATATATTTACCAGGTAATAAAATAAGTATGTAACTAATGTAAGTTTTAATACCTTATATTGATTAAAAATTCAAATTCAAATGTGTTTATTTGCATAGAACATGAGTTTAGCAATGATCTTACATACGAGTAATTAAAGTAATGTGGTAGAGCCATGCTGCAGCTATATTAGTAGTATAGTTGTAGCACGAATGGGTCAACTCGACCAGGAAAGGACCACGCTCTCACAGTATACCAGCGTAAAATGGCAGCTTGACGCTGCTGTGTTTGGTATGGTGAGTGTAGAGAACGGGAGACCCGTTTTACTGGAAAAGAGGCATCCATCTTAGTCCTCACGGGTAACAACGCATCTGCATTTTGATTCTTTATTGAGGATAAATGTAGATAGATGTCTATGAGTTACAGCAACCACTTACCATCAGGTGAACTGTGTGCTCATTTGTCACCCTATTTGATAAAAAAAATATCATCATCAACATACCCTTCTGTTAAAGTAAATGGTATAAAGGAAATGTGTTAAATGCCATTAAATGTCTACAAAATTGGAGGTCATCAATATACATTTCAATAATTGCGAAATTCCCAATTATTAAAAACTGTAATTATTTTATTTAATAATTGAGAAAATATCATAATTACTATCATCTCAGTAATATTTAATTAATTTCTAATTTTCAACATTTTAAGAGCTACGCAGCCTTCGCGGTCTTAAGGAAATGGATAAATCAGACTACCTTCAATTTTCAACCACATATAAATTTTGTTTCCACATAAATAAAAAGTGCTTACAGTATCTTGAGATCTCTTAACACATATTAGGTGCTGCATTTAATATATGCTCAGTGGTGAAGAAATACATCTAAGACAATCTAAATATCTAAGGAATTAAAAAAAATTCGAAGAATTATGAAGATTACTATGATGATGATGAAAACCTTTTAGCTACAATCCAATTATATATCAGTAATAATAATTGTATTATAGTATTATCTATGATAGTATATATTAAGTATTTAGTATATACACAATTTATTTACCTTCAGCAAAAATAGTGATTTTGGAATGGAACTCCATGCCCCTTTCAAACATATCTTTAGGGCTGCCATCTTTAGCGATGCCCACATCGCCAGTCGCAACACCTTTGAGGGAACCATCCTCACGGTACAATAACTCTGCACCAGAGCAGCCGGGCCACACCTTGAAATTAATAGTACAATATTAATAGTACATCTACAAGGTGGCTACTCCTTTTCTGACTATTCCAATGCTCTGCAGCAAGCTTTTAAAGGATTTGATTGTCTATAATATGTAAAGCGAAAACTTTTCACCGCACGGAGGTGTGAGATTTGTCATAGTTAATTTTTTTTATGAAGAAGGACACCCCTTCAAAAGCTAAAATTTATTTAAAATATGTAATAAAAATATATTACATAAAGAACATTCATTTACTTTCTACTGCCAATGTCAAAACACATAATGGTCTGTGGTCAAAAAGTCGCACAAAGTAGAGTTTGTAATCTAAGTAAAGTGAAAGTTACAGTCTTTATACGTCTCACTGCTGGACACAGACCTCCTCTCACTTCTGAGAGGATTTTAGAGCAAGGAAGTGTCCGCCGCGCTGCCCCAATGCGTGCTGGAGGAATCCACATGTTTTCGAAATTTTGTTTCTTTCACACATGCAGGTTTCCTCACGATGACGATTTTCGTTCACCGCCGAGCACGTTATCAATCAGAGCTTAAAATTTAAATTAACAATTTCATTAATTCGTTAGAAATCGAGGGTTGCAACCGGCTTGCTAGCGTACTGTGAAATTTACAGCAAACGCCAAGCCCATGCAGCTACCACGAATCATGTCGCCAAAACTGAATTAGCTGTAAATTTTGTGCGATTTCTAATGTTCCTTTTTCGATAGTGTGTACAAGTGTGGCAAAAGGGCAATTTTGTATTTCGCATATTAAATATGTTTTAATATTAATGTGCTATTAAAAGCATAGATGATACATGATACATGTATATAGATGTACATTCATACTGAGAGTTGGAAATGAAATACAACTTTAAATTGTATATTTTTTTAATTTTATAAACTTAAAAATTTGAATTTGAATGAGTTACAATCGAATTTCGACCACCAGGCAACTACTATATAATTATATGTATAATAGAAATTAATAGTCTTTATTAATTTGTAGAAATCTATACTCTATACAAATAAATAAAATTGAAGTGTCTGTTTGTAATGTCAAAATTACAGTTTTTTTACTAAATCCATATGAGATTAAATACGGTACTTATAACTAAAATACGTCGTCTGTTTGTTCCGGCTAATCTCCGAAACGGCTGGACCGATTTTGACGGGACTTTCACTCGCAGGTAGCATATTTCATAAGGAGAAATTTAGACTACTTTTATTTTAGAAAAAGAATTAAGGTTTCGCGCAAAAACATAAAAACCTCAACACGCGAGCGAAGTCATATATAATAGAATATTTTTTTATTCAATATACATTACATGAGTAATTCTTATTGAAAGTAATTTTTTACTTTACCACTGGTTTGATAAAAACCCTCTGTCCTGGGAAGAACCACCAAGAAACGCAGCGGGACTTTTTTTTAAATAAATTTTACAATATAAATGATTACAAACTATATACAAAATTTATTTTAGAAACTGCTTGGAAGCGACCATCTCATTCCCAGGGATTATTATCAACCATGTATTCAATTATACTATAATAACCCTTTTTATACTGTTTCAGCTTAACAAAACATTTAAACTTGGTAATAGAGAGAGCCTGTACACTTTCCGCGACCTTGTTGTAATAGCGTATACATTGCCCCAAGAATGAATTACTGACTCTGTGGAGTCGAGAGGAACCCCTTGGCTGGCCCGTGGTGTAGGACCGGCCCGAGGTGGCCACTCCTGGTGGGCTTAGCGAGCCCACTTCGGATGTGTGTCGGTGGGCTGCGACGAGAGGGATGTCCTCTCCCCCAACTGCTGCAGCCTAGATGGAGTTGCGCAGGAGGAGGAGTGTTGGTATGGCGATGCGCCACTCGCCCTATCTTCCGCGACTCGAGACAGGGCCGCACCGTTGATGCGTTGGTGGTGGGGCCGCGGGGGAGAGGAGTGTCGGTATTGCGAGGCGCCGCTCTCCCTACCCTCCGCAGTCGAAACTTGCTTGGCGGCGGAGCCAGAGATCAGATCCGCCGCTGGGGTCAGGAAAGCAGGTGTTACTAAGCGCTCGATTTTCCTGGCGCCATGGCCTCCGCGTATCGAACGCGGGGGGTCCGATAGGCAGGTGGAGTTGGGAGGCCGTGAAGGGGGGTAGTTGAACACCTCACTACCCCGTGCAGGAGACGAGGCCCGGACAGACCGGACCAGCACTAGTGTGGGGCTGCGGAAGAATTTGGATTCCCGCGGCCCCACGCGCACGTGCGAGGAGACACCGGGGTGGTTTTAGCCAGTAAGAGTCCGACACGCCCCTCCACCTTTCCCCAAGAGGAGGTAGTCCATGAGGATTTCCCCCGTAAAAAAAGGTTACCTCTTACCTATTTCTGCCGTCAAATAGAAGTGCTTGCACTGCCATGTTCTGGTCGGTAAGTATACAGAGACGGTATATTTACAGGATGGGAGGCATTCCATCTTAAACCTCAGAGGTGACAATGCAACTCTAGGCATCTTTGTCTGAAATCGGCTGTAGCATGGGCTGCAAGAACCACCTATCATCAGGTGGCCTATAAGTTCGTTTGTATTTAACTAATATGTAAGATTATAATGTTTACTTATTTTAGATATTATGTCTAAACTAGTGAATGTCTGTGTGTATAAGGGTGTTCTTGTGGCACTATAATATGACCTATTTAGTTGATTTAATCAAAGCATTTCGTCAAGACTCATTATAGAGATCATTCCCTTTAATTTTTTAGTTTTCTATTAGCATTAACGACTGTAGAAAGTCAACTTGGCTAAGCCTATTGACCCACAATGAAGCTGATGAATATAATAGCATATTTTGGTCTGGCATAATATCATCATCATCATCATCATTACAGCCCTTCACAAGTCCACTGCTGAACATAGGCCTCCCCTAAGGAATACCACAAAGCACGGCATAATATGGCAACGCCTTTGCCTTTGTGGACGCACACACAAAAACTTACCAGTTTCGTCGAAATGGGATAACTGATTTCATAATAAAATTATCAGAAACCTTAGTGGGTGCCAACTCACCAAAGCTTCATCGCAATTAGATAAATGGTATAGGAATTGCATGAATGACAAACAAACAAATATTAATTTATATTCCTATACTAGCGACCCGCCCTGACTTCGCCTGAGTAAGGTCTATTAACCCTTTCGCTGTCCCGTGCACTACATATAGGTCATTACTATTGTCTTACTATTGTGTCTGGAAACCGGACAGTGAACGTGTTAAAGTGATGTTATTTAGATTTAAAATAATTAAAGACCATTTATTTTATAAATTTTAAGTTTGTTCTAATAAGATATTCATGTTTTTTGGATAAAATATAATCTAGATCACTCCTAGCATTGCTATTTATCAGTTCATGAAGTTTTATTACAATTTGTTCAGTCATTCCGGAAGATTAGGCCGAACGGACAGACTGCTTATAAGTCAGTAATTTCAATATTACAGACAGACAAATCAATTTTATTTATATGTATAGATGTAAAGACTTGATTAATGAGTTTATTTATATTGTGGGAATGAAAATTATAGACATATCTTACCTCAGCTCCCAGTGCCTCAGCTTGCTCAGACAACCACCGCACCAGGTGACCCAATCTCACTACATAGTTGCCATGATTGTAATTTGGTAAACCTGGAACCAAATTATTGCATATTGATCAAGTAAAACACTCTTTAAGAATCCACTACCCTATATAATCCCGTGGGTGTCGTAACAGGCGATATAGGGAGACAGAAACAGAGGATGGGAGCAGTATCTTCCTGATAAGAATTCAAAAAGGAGAGAGAGAATAAGAATGACAAACAAGCACTGTGTCCACCTGATAGTAAGTGAATGTTGTGGACCATAGGCATCTATATCTATCTTCAATTAAAGACTAAGATGGAATGCTTCATTTTTAGTAAAAAGTGTCTCCATTTTTCTCACCAAACAAAACCCAGCAAAATTTTGCTATTTTACGCTGGTATTCTGTGAGAGTGTAGTTCATCCCTAGTCGAGCCGACCCATCTATCTATGCTATAATAATAACACAGCCGCAGCGTGACTCTACCACTAATTATTTTTGCTATAGTTTCATCCTATCACTAAAGGACTTAAATGAAAAAAAAACACGATTGTGGGCTTTAGAAACACAGCTGTATTACAACAAATTATATTATACTATAGACTTCATTTTTAGGGTTCCGTGCCCAAAGGGTGTCGTGAAGCGACAATTAAAAGAGAAGGAAAACCTAACCTACGATCAGCAAAACAACCAAATAGACCAAGACAATAATATATTTAAGTTTTTAAAAGAGTATTTACAATTTATATATCAAAAATGGAGTATGAATGTGAGGATGGATGATGTGATTTACAAATTATTTTTTTAAAAAAAAGGTAATAAAAAAAAGATTTATGTCGTAGCTGAGTCCGAAGATCCCAAGCGTGCTCTCAGCGCCTGGAACGAGCACGCACGGCGTAGATGGGTAGGCGTGGGCGTCTCTAGGGGACGACCTCAGGTGAATGCGGCGATTGCAGGATCGGCGACTTCAACCCAGACAGGAGCTTGCAGGATCCTCAGCGACTTCAGACAGCGCAGTGGCCTGCAGGATCCGGTGACTGCAGGCGGGACAGAGGTTTGTAGGTTCCGGTGATTTCGGGCGGAACAGAGGTTTGTAGGTTCCGGCGACTCCAGGTAGAGTAGAGACTTGTGGGATCTCGGCGACTTCAGGCAGAGCAACGTTTTGTAGGATCCGGCGACTTCAGGCAGAGCAACGGATCGTAGAGTCCAGTGGCTTCAGGCAGGATTGAGGCTTGCAGGATCCCGGGGCTGAGCGGCCCCGGGATAAGGCCTTTAGAAGATGCTTCCGATACGAGAACTGAAGCAAGACTGCCTTTCTTCACCGATTGTTCGGCTTTTATATCTTTCTAGAGAGAACGGAAAAATTATTTAAATTAAAAGGAAATTTATTGTAAATGACCTAGAGCAAAAGAGTATTTATGTGAAAATATCGAGATAAACATCATATCGGTAACGAATTTGAATAAAAATTGCCATGACAACGGTATAAATAGTAGTTGTCATAAAAACCAATTTTTGGTTTTTGGACTTTTATTAAGAAATTATTACATTTAAGTATGAAATGAGATATTATTCAAATAGGAAAAACTGATGCGCGACAGCGCGCCGAAGCCTGAATTTGTAGAGTTACAGAGAATTCAGTAAAAGACCAAAAAAAAGGTAAGGCTTCGTTGACAGCTAGTTTAAAAGTACTAAATAGTGTGAAAATACGCAGTAAAATGATATGTTATTGTGTAAAAACGTTACAGGATCCTATATAAATAAAGGTGATGCAAAATATAAATGCAGAGAATCAAAAACAGAATGAAAAAAATAGTATAAAGTGATGCAAAACATGAATGCAGAATATCAAAACAGAATGGAGAATTAGTGTACAATGAAATGTAAGTTGCATAACACTACATTTTCCCCCCGACCCTGGAAAATTTTTGACTCAGCAAAAATTTTGACATGTACATTCTAAAATAAACCATAAAAACACAGCTTTGCAGAAACAGACATCACCAGTCAAAATCAGATATACTATCTCTTACATTCATCATCTGCATTCAGGTAAGGGTGGAGTTCACATTCAATGACTACCACTCTAAAAGTGTGTTTTCAAAACGACATTAAGGCTTATTTAAGGAGTAGTCAACCGCTCCTGTGTGGAAAAAAAAATAGTCGAAGAAACACCACTCTTAGAAGTGTGTTTTCGAAAGGACATTCAGGCTTATTTAAGGAGTTGTGAACCGCTCCTAAGTGAAGATAAAAAATTAAGGGAGTAGTCAGCTGCTCCCAGGTGAAGATAAAGGTGAAGAAAATTAAGGGAGTAGTTAGCCGCTCCTAAGTGAAGATAAAGATAAAGAAAATTAAGGGAGTAGTCAGTTGCTCCCAAGTGAAGGTTTATACATATATACAAATTAAAAGTTATATTTATACATATATACAAATTAACAGTTAATAAATGTATAGAAATAATAAGGTGAACGTGGTGATATTTATACATATATACAAATGAACAGTTAATAAATGTTTAGAAAAGTTATGGTTCGTCTCACTTCAGCTTTCAAAAACAATTTTATATAAAGTGCAAATTGTAAAGTTAAGTTTAAGAAATAAAGATTTTATTAAAAATTGTACCTGTTTAAGTTATCTAGAATAAAAATATTAGAGTGATGAATGTAACTTAGAGTGATGAATGTAAATGAAGTGTTATATGTAGGCCTAAATACAATCCAGATAAGTTGAAAAACTAGAAGAACTTTTGTTTTAGAATTTTGAAGGTATGAAAAGGATGTGTAAATGAATGATGAATAGTAAGTTAAGAACAAAAGGGAAAGCAATTAAATCAAAAGAAACTAGACAAGGCGCAGTAAAGGTGAAGAATTAAGAGAGAAAGAGGACTTTTACGTTGGGCGCCAAACTGTCGTGAAGCGACAATTAAAAGAGAAGGAAAACCTAACCTACGATCAGCAAAACAACCAAATAGACCAAGACAATAATATATTTAAGTTTTTAAAAGAGTATTTACAATTTATATATCAAAAATGGAGTATGAATGTGAGGATGGATGATGTGATTTACAAATTATTTTTTAAAAAAAAAGGTAATAAAAAAAAGATTTATGTCGTAGCTGAGTCCGAAGATCCCAAGCGTGCTCTCAGCGCCTGGAACGAGCACGCACGGCGTAGGTGGGTAGGCGTGGGCGTCTCTAGGGGACGACCTCAGGTGAATGCGGCGATTGCAGGATCGGCGACTTCAACCCAGACAGGAGCTTGCAGGATCCTCAGCGACTTCAGACAGCGCAGTGGCCTGCAGGATCCGGTGACTGCAGGCGGGACAGAGGTTTGTAGGTTCCGGTGATTTCGGGCGGAACAGAGGTTTGTAGGTTCCGGCGACTCCAGGTAGAGTAGAGACTTGTGGGATCTCGGCGACTTCAGGCAGAGCAACGTTTTGTAGGATCCGGCGACTTCAGGCAGAGCAACGGATCGTAGAGTCCAGTGGCTTCAGGCAGGATTGAGGCTTGCAGGATCCCGGGGCTGAGCGGCCCCGGGATAAGGCCTTTAGAAGATGCTTCCGATACGAGAACTGAAGCAAGACTGCCTTTCTTCACCGATTGTTCGGCTTTTATATCTTTCTAGAGAGAACGGAAAAATTATTTAAATTAAAAGGAAATTTATTGTAAATGACCTAGAGCAAAAGAGTATTTATGTGAAAATATCGAGATAAACATCATATCGGTAACGAATTTGAATAAAAATTGCCATGACAACGGTATAAATAGTAGTTGTCATAAAAACCAATTTTTGGTTTTTGGACTTTTATTAAGAAATTATTACATTTAAGTATGAAATGAGATATTATTCAAATAGGAAAAACTGATGCGCGACAGCGCGCCGAAGCCTGAATTTGTAGAGTTACAGAGAATTCAGTAAAAGACCAAAAAAAAGGTAAGGCTTCGTTGACAGCTAGTTTAAAAGTACTAAATAGTGTGAAAATACGCAGTAAAATGATATGTTATTGTGTAAAAACGTTACAGGATCCTATATAAATAAAGGTGATGCAAAATATAAATGCAGAGAATCAAAAACAGAATGAAAAAAATAGTATAAAGTGATGCAAAACATGAATGCAGAATATCAAAACAGAATGGAGAATTAGTGTACAATGAAATGTAAGTTGCATAACACTACAAGGGTAACCAACAGGACCTTATTACGAAGCGAATTAAATTTCTCGATTTAGATTACAGTAGAAAGATTTCTCAAGATCTACAAATTTGAAAATTTTTATTTTATTTATAGAATAGGGGTGACAAGCGAAGATAGAGTCCACCTGATGGTAAGTAGTTGCTGTGGCCCATATACATCTACATCTATCCTCGTTCACACAAAAACGAATGCTGATTAACTATTGCCTACCAAGTCTTTTCAGTACAAAACTCCAGCTATCCTCTGAGTTAAAATGTTTAGGTCTTACCTGGGACAGTAAACAAAACCAACAAAGCTAGTATAACTTTCTGGCAATGCAGATACAATTGGCAAAAGATGGGGTCTGACGCCAAAAATCATACTGTGGCTGTATAAAACTGTAATTTGGCCCATGATCACTTAACGCGATCTGGTATGGTAGAACAAAACAAATTAAGCCACCACTATAAAGAACCTTCAGCGTTACCAGAGACTGGCATGTATGGCTGCCACAGACTGCATAAGAACTACGCCAATAGCAGCCTTAGAGGCGATGCTGGAGCTAACCCCACTTCATCTACACATACAATAAGAAGCGACTTTAGCTGCCATTACACTCATAACCCTAAATTTTTGGAGTAAGAATAGAATCCCTCATATAGGCATAATTGATAGAATTCACTTAAAAATTTCTATCTTACAAGCCAAGTATAATAAGATCCCTAAACAATTCGTATTTGATAAGAAGTATAAGATACAGTTAAATGAAATCAGCCAGTCGGAGGTATTAAGCCCAAAAGAGCTTAGTCTTCACCGATGGTTCTAAAACAATTGAATGTGTATGATCTGGAACTTTCTCTGAAGACCTCAACATCCACATATGCACACCGTTGGCGACGTACAACACAGTCTTTCAGGCGGAATGTATGGGTATCATTCAAGCGGCCATAGCAATAGATGCTAAGAAGGTTAATGACTTCTCCATCAGAATACTGACCAACAGTAGGGCGGTACTACAAGCCCTATGTTGCAATGTGGTGAACTCGAGACTAATATATGAATGCCATCAACAATAAAATGATGTATGTAAACACAAAAATGTGACTCTGCAATGAATGAAGGGTCACAGTTGATCTAGAGACAACAATGCAGCAGACGAACTGGCCAGAAGACGATCGGCTCTGGCCACTATAGGGCCACAATCTATCATACCAATCCCCTTTTATAACATTCGTTCACTGGTATATAGACGCTTCACTAATCAACACACACAGCTTTGGAAAATCTAGTAGACTGTAGACAAGCTAGGGAGGCCCTGTCTGAAATAAACAGTTGTTTAACCAAGGTTCTAATGAGACTGAACAAGCTGCAGATCAGGATAGTAACAAATGCTATCTATCACAGAACATGTCTCCTTTAACAAACATTTATTTACCATAGGTGTAACAGACAGTCAACTGGGCAGGGCATGTATGGGGGAGAAAGAACCGACGGCCCACGTGTTGCTGACATGTCCGGAAGATGCCGGGATCACTCCCCAAGGTTGCTTCTAACATCAAAGGACTGTTTGAACTTCTTCGGGGAGATCTCATGGCTCGAATAAATATATTAATCCTGCCCACACACGTAAAATACGCGCTTAGACATGGAGTTGCAGAAAACAGTCTGTTTATTGAATTCAATAATTAAATCTAACCTCGTTTGCAAATGCGTTGTCAGCCGTGAGGACTAAGATGGAATGCCTCTTTTCCAGTAGAAAGGGTCTCCGGTTCTCTACACTCACCATATGAAACACAGCAGCATTAAGCTGCTATTTTACGCTGGTAATCTGTGAGTGTGGTCCTTCCCCGGACATGCCAACTATTTGTGCTACAACCATGTATATTTGATATTTTGTTCAGCATAATAACTGAAAATTGACTAAGCCTTACTTAACAGTATTTTAAATTTTGAACAGCAGTATAGGAGAAGCCAATAGCTAGCACTGGACGGCCTACTTGTTGTTGTGGAGAAGGATCATTGACAGAAATGTAATTGTTATAAATGTACCTGGAAATACTGGTATTGGAATTCTACCACTTTTGGTGAGTAAACCGAATTTATCAGAGGTGACTGGAGTGTTCAGAGGAGCACCCTTTTCTTTCCAATCTGGTATAAGTTCATTTAATGCTATTGGATCAACACATGCTCCTGATAATATGTGGCCACCTATTTCTGCAGCCTTCTCCAGTAGTGTTACTCGTACTTCCTGTAAGAAAAAAAATATTATTTGTTAAAAATGATGAATTAATGATATTTTCAATAAAAAATAAATAAAAAAGATAATCACTATATATATATATATATATATATATATATATATATATATATATATATATATATATATATATATATATAGTGATTATCTATAATATATTGAATATCACTATTTAAGATCTCAAACAATTCAATCATTTAAAAAAATCCTATTGCTAAAATGATGGCATCAGGACACAATCAGTTCCCAAAAGCTGTGTATATCCTATGGATATAATTATCAACAGTCCAATATTACAATTAAAATAAGTACCTACAAAGTAACGAAAACTGTTTTTATAATAAACATTACTTAAGATATGGAAAGAATGTTTTTTTATCTAGCCTGTTAAAGTCCACTACTGGAAATGGTCTCCAGTTTAGGGAAGATTTGCCATAATCTTCAAACTTAGCAGGCAGATTGATGGACCAATTAATATGTATTTCTATTTGCACTAACCTTTGTCATCTATTTCTGGCATTCAATACTCACATCTACTTTAAGGTCAAGCTGATATTACAATCTCAAAATCTGTATAACATATAAGTCCGGACTCATATTTTGACACTGGAGTTTGAGTTTAAGGCCGTAATTATCTCTAAATGTTATTCAGAACACATAATTTCTATTGGAACTTGTAAATTGTGTCCATGAACATAATTAATCTGGAGAACAACATCATGATTAATACAGGGTAATTATATTAAAAAACTTACAGCCCCCTTCTCCTCTGCTATCTGCCTTGCTCTGATTGCAGCTGCCATTCCAGCTGGTCCTCCACCAATAATGAGGATATCTGTTTCCTCTGCTATTCTTTCCATGTTTATATCTGATATTAAACATAAAAATATATATTGTAAAACCAAGTGAAACAATAATTTTATTACACTCTTAGTTTGACAAATATACACCTGTATATAGCACATGTACAAATTTGCAGAAAAATTCACTCCAATCATTCAAAATTCATTAAAATCCAAGAGTGTAAAAATAGGAGATAAAGTTTTGAAAGTAGGTAAAGCGCTCAGGATAAACGCTGACAGTAACTAAAGCCACACCCACTGTGATGACATAAGGACCTACTTAGAATCACAGTGCACAGTTGCTTAGCCCTCTTCTCTTTGTATTTGCTCTGTAGGGACAACCCTGAAAGATTCCCCATAAAAGGACTAAATGTTCAAAATGTTGGCCTAACTCTGCCTACCTTCTAAATAAAAAAAATTAAGTTTTCACTTTATGACATGTATAAGTAGGAATAATAAAACAATAGTATATGGGAGTGGAATCTATTTATTTGGAAACATTTTAAACTGAGATATTTTTGCGTAGGCAAAGTAAAGGAAATGTCATTATCTTTGCCTGGCCTTTTCGAAGCCTATTTCTCAGAAAATGGGTTGTTTTGCTAGGTACATAAAGTTCTGATTTGCATTTTTTTTTACATGTATAATAACACTTTTTCTATGCGTTTCAAAAAATATCACAAAAACCTCAAAATTCATACAAAGTTAGGGAATTTTACAGTACTCCACTGTTCTGAAGTCAGAGCTTTAATTCTTCTATACACTATGTTGACTAACTGACTGACTTCAGGAGCTATTATGTAGAAATTATTTTATTACTTATATATAATAGTTCTATGATTAAACCGATCATTTATTTTTTAACTCATAACGGGACATGGATTTATTTAATAATAATAACAATTTATTAGACTCTCAGTTTGACAAATAACACTTATGTTATATCTATTTTAAATTACAAAACATTTCAAAGAAGATAGCGTTGACAGACATACTAGTATAAACTGTGTTACAGCCATCAGTGTCTTCGACCCTGAGTAGTACAAAAATCATTTCATTTCGCTATACATACACAAATATGTTAAAATAAATATGGAAAATAAATAGAATTTTTTTTTCTAATTACTCTAAAAGATGTAACTTTATACAATTAGTGTTCGCTATAATTATATTCATAATTTTTCGTTAATTATAATTATTTTTATTATAACAAATTGCAAAAAGTAAAAATCAATCACCAGTTCTTCAGCTTCATTAAGGTAAAGTTATATTTATATTTGTCAGTGGAACAAATATGCTTAAAAGTTGGTGATGAATTTAAATAAGAATAAAATTCTGGGCATGATTTTTCTTTTACATTAACCTTTGTTATCAACACCACCTTTAGAACTGGAACCTATAAGTGTTTTTTTTAGAGGTCAACTTATTTATTACAGGAAAATACTCTTTCTAGTGGAGCATTTGTACCAGGTAGACATAAAATATATTAGATTAAAATACAAAAAAAAAATATGTTGAAGATTGTTGGTGCGAAAGTGTTTGAATACTTCCACCCAACGAGTTTCTGTGGAAACTTTTAAATTATTCCATTCAGTAATTTTTTGGTCAGTTGCGCTCTTGCACCGTTCGTGTCTGACTAACTTCATAGTTTTAAATTTTCACGCTATTTCGGAGAAGGGACTATTTAGCGTCCCAGGACTTTGTTTGGGGACAACAGGAGAGGTGACCGAGAAAAGGGACAGTCCCGTTCAAAACGGGACTTATGGTCACTTTATCTATGATACATTTATGTTCTTGTATTCACGGAAGCAATAACTTTTACTAAAGTAATTGGCATATTGATACTATATGTAAACATATTTATTAAGTAGTTGTACCTAAATAAACTGTAGGCTAACAATATAATAAAAAAGGACAAAAATTTCCATGCGAACTTATGATAACAATGTAAGTTACCACAATATACGATAAATAGAGTGATTACAAGGTTATCACTCACCTTTCCATCGTGGATCCTTATCTCGAGGGTGAATTGTGTAATGTGTGGTTATTTTTGGATAAACATCAGAGTATAATCTTCTGGCCGCATTTGTTAGCCTCCCCACTAAAAAAAAAATAAAAAAATTGTACTAATCACTAGGAAAAAAACTAATACTAAAACATTGGAACGATAAATGAACTTTGTACTTTCGATTTTGTTATGACATTGCTTATGTGCCCTGATATAAGATATTAACGACTACATTTCTTATTTACCATAGTATAATCGTTTTGTTTATAATAAATTGTTTTAATAAAATTATATGATTTCAAATGATAATATAAAAACAGCTGACGATTTATGTACGTCATTAAAACTAAAGAATGAAATTGTTAATCACGACCACTTTTTAACATGTTTTTATGAAAATATCATATAGGTATATCTGATAATTTGAACGTTTTATGTAAAGAAAACGAAATAAAAAAAAAATTATTTACCCTGACGAGACGAACTAACAATCGCTGTCGCCATCTTTAATAACACTCGTTCCGATTTTCCGAAATCATATTTGATTATGTTAATGAAATAGGTTTAATAATTAGTAATACATATTATATTATTAATAGTGAAGGAAAAGATATATTAAAATATAATATTTAAGTCTTCACTTCTTATAATATCATATAAGTAAACTTAGCTATAATTACCATTATATAAGTTTTATGATAATTATGATTATAAAACTTAAAATATAACACCGTAACGTAAAACGTTAACACTAAAAGCGGGGAATTTAAATGTAAAGATATTTACGTAAGATCTAGACTTCGATCTTACATAGAAATACCTATACCTATACATTTAAATTCTAAGTTAATTAAATATACTTTTTTTATGTAGTCGTTAAAGTACTTTATGTGTATAATTATTATGTTATTTTAGTACAGAGCTAGGATTATTTAAGGTTTACGCAGTTATTAGATTATACTTACAACTTACGTACTATAGGTATTTTTATACTTGTTGAGTGCAGAGAACCGGAGACCCTTTTTACTGGAAACGAGGCATACCATTTCAGTCCTCAGGGGTGACAACGCATCTGCTTTTTGAATCTTAATTGATGATAAATGTAGATGTCTATCGGCCACAGCATTAGGTGGATTGTGTGCTCGTTTGTCACCCTTATTCTATAAAAAAATCAAAAGAACTGAGCAATTTTTAAAATTCAAGTAATATTGACGACTTCTGTCGATTATGGCACAGATTATTTCTAAATGATTTGCGGCATTAAAATCTAAACATAATTGACAAGTGAAGCTGGCTGCCTGGATCGCTCGCTAAGACGAGACTAGGCCGAAACGCATAATATAATATCTTATTTACTTTTAGTATTTGTACCGATTTTAAAGATAACATGTGTGGAGTGGGCTAAGCCCACGCTGGCCTTTTTATACTTGTCTAAACATAATTGACAAGTGAAGCTGGCTGCCTGGATCGCTCGCTAAGACGAGACTAGGCCGAAACGCATATAATATCTTATTTACTTTTAGTATTTGTACTGATTTTAAAGATAACATGTGTGGAGTGGGCTAAGCCCACGCTGGCCTTTTTATACTTGTAGAATATAAGTTAGATACACCTTCATGTTATCACATCATTTGAAAAGCCCCTTTAACTCTACAGTTGGTTAATCTTTCCAAGAATGCTCTTGATCGGCATGTATTTCTTGAAATATTTAAGGGTTGGTGAGTAGAGCCGATACTGATATATATGTATAATGCTTCGCCCAATCAGTCTATTAAATTTGGACTTCACGTTTTTAGACGGATTTTCCTGTGTCAGTAGTTCATCAGAACCTCATCAGTAAATTAGCAGGGTACAATGCTGTAAGCTGATATTTGAAGAAATGTTGACATATTACCTCTCGCATCTTCTTTGTTTTCTTTTTTTAATCGTTACGCTTGGCAGGCGGTTTGGCGATCGCAGTATTATACGGTTTTAAATTCGACTTTAATAGGTAAATACGTTATTTTATTTTTATTATTATTATTTTTATATTTTATTTTTATATTATTTTATTATACACTTTATTATTACTGAGAGCTTATTGATAAGGAGCATTGATATTTTGAGTGTATATACATATTATATTATGTATGTATTTACCATATTATTCCATGTGTGTCCTTAGAGGCGACAGGGGTAACAAAGCACAAGATGGACAGCAGCGTCTTCCTAATAACGACTAAAAATAAAAATAAACTGCGGTTGCTTACCCGCTTGCCACTACTATGGCAAATATTTTTTTATAGGATAGGGTGACAAAAAGCACACAGTCCACCTGATAGTAAGAGGTTGATGTGACCCATAGACATCTACATTTATCCTAAATAAAAAATCAAAATGCAGATGCCTCGTCATCCGTGAGGACTAAGATGGAATGCCTCTTTTCCATTAAAATGGGTCTCCGGTTCTCTACACTCACCATAAGATACACAGCAGTATCAAAAATATTCCCCCTATGTGGCAATCTATTGGGAGGAATATGTTCAGCAGTGGACTTTAATAGGCTGTAACGGTAACAGTTACCATTTAGAGTTCATATCAACAAAGATCATTTTCTAAATTAATATACCCCTTTTATGGAATGAAGTCAAACAAACACACATTGTATGATTATTCGTTTTTATATTATAAACGAAAAAACGTTCCTTTTTGTTAATCGCATTTACCGAGCACCTTATTAGTGAGGATATAGGCCTTAGATTTTTTCACAAACATAATTTTTCGATTATTTTAGTTACTTGAATATATGCATCTAAGGCTACAGGTCTTTCTGCATAAGCACGCATATCACATAAGACGTTAGTGGATTAAAATGATGAGTGGCTTAGTATTTGCAAATATACTTGTGGAACTGTAAAATGTAGTACTTACATATTAAATTTTGTGCAGATGACTATCTCTTAATCAATTCTATCAATAAATCAAGTTTTGACATGCTATTTCAAATACATATTTACTATATTTTCGCACGCGCTATAAACAGGGTCAGATTTAAACGGTTAAGTTTTTTTTATTAAAAATTGAAGTGACAAGTGAACGTACATTCCATCTGACAAGTACTACTGCACCACCTGGTAAGTACTACTGCAGCCCAATGCCTGCAACTAACATCAAACAAAGAAGGCTACAAAAGCGTAGTCACCTAAGGACTAAAGATGGATTGCGTCCCAGGCTGTAATACTGACTTTCTATACCCTTCAGACAGAACTGCAAGCACTGCTATTCGATGGCAGAAATAGATAAGAGGATGGTGGACCTACCCACCCAGATGGACTCTTAAGCAGATAAAGCGTCCATTGTCTTCCATCTAGTGTCTTATCTTCAGAAAGACGAAAAAAGAATTTTTTGTGTTTTCATTAATAATTTAATATTTAAATAAGGAATATTTATTTCTATAATATCCTTTACCAATCTACTGCAGGACACAGATCTCTCCTTGAAAAAAGGAGTACTACACCACCTCGTTGATGTACTATTAATTGTACTTAATACAAGGTGCGGTCTGGTTGCGCTGGTGCGTAATTATTATACCATGACGATGGTTCCCTCAAAGGCGTAGCGACTGGCGATATGGGCATCGCTAAAGATGGCAGCCCTAAAGATGCTTTGAAAGGGGTTTTACAGAAGGTAAATAAATTGTATTAGAGTAAACGGTACTAATGTTGGCATTCTCCCAACGATTGGCACTTTGCTGTTTTAATCTGAATATTAAGAACGTTTTCCTTTTTCTATATCACAGCAACACAGACATTGTTCGGATATATAATTTCTTATACTAACAACACATATTTATATTGGAACCGTCAGCAATTTTCCTATAAGGGTTATTTTAAAAATGTGTTTGGATAAATCAGTTAAAATTTTAACAGTGGTAGAGCCAGGCGGCAGCTTTTGCTGTCGCACGGATGGGCCGGCTCAAACCGGGGTGGTACCACGACCTCACAGAATACCAGCGTGAAGTAGAGGTTTACCTCTGCGTTTCGCTTGGTGAGTGCAGGTGGCCGGAGGCCCTTTTTATTGGAAATGAGGCATTCCATCTTAGTCCTCACGGGTGACAACGCATCTGCACTTTGATTCGTAAACGAGGATAGTTTAGATGTCTATGGGCCGCAGCAACCACTTACCATCAGGTGGACTGTGTGCTCGTTCGTCACCCTTATCCTATAAAAAAAAATAACAAAAAGTTACGTTTTTGTGGCTAGATTTTGAGACAAAAAAGTAATTTTTAGGTAAATTTATATGCAAGTTTCTATCTATTTTTATCAATTTACGTCATTAAAGCATATTAAACGTTATTTTATCGTGAATAATTGTACCAATGATTATACCATGGAAATACATGTACTTGGACTATACCTACTTTAATTTGTTTGACAACATAATGATTGGCATATATTATGTCAATCAGTATACTTCCTTTCTTTTGACCAAAATCTATTCTTGACACTGCCTATTACTCTATCCCAACTCTATCCTTTGAGTAGTGCTAATGGTTATGACTTACCTTTTTCATATTTCAGATTGATGAAGAATACCAATAGTTAAGAGCGGGCTCTTTGGAAGCTATGAAAATGGTATGGAAAATGACTGCCGCACAAACATTTAACATTCAACGTGCGAATTTACAGTTCCCGCTAAATAAGTAAAATCAAAAAAACTACGAAGCTGTAAGGCCGACCTGGTCCTTACACAGTTTTCGATGTCAAAAAATGTCAATGATATGGGGTTTTTAAATTAAAACCCCATTCCGAACCATTTTATGAAGGGAGAATAGAACGTCTATGAGGTGGATCGTACCTAAATGAAATCTTGCATCACTGCTCTTTGGAATAGATGGTAAAACCTATGATTATTATTCCCCTATAGAAAATGCAATCAGACGTTCAAAAGTTAGTGCCCAGAGAGAGAGAGAGAGAGAGAGAGAGAGAGAGAGAGAGAGAGATATTTACTATCTTAAATACGTTATTTACTTATCGGAAAATAGGTGGATTAAGGCCAAAATTTTTATCCATTACGAATAAAACATTTTTCATTAGTCTTTAGAATAAAGAATGTAATTTGTCAGTGATTATTTTTGTAGATGGTCATAAAAGCCACATCTATCTTGAGCTAGCGCAACTTTCAAGTCTCCCAAGTCTCGCCATAATACTTATAGCCTGAAGAAAGAAATAAACATAGTAGACCAACGCAACCGGTTTCAGTGAAGATCTAACGAAAATATTTGAAGATTTGTTTAAAAATACTTTTATAACAATAAGATGGATGGATGGATGCATGGATAACTGTTTAAGACTTCCAATAGTGCCATTGATTATACTTAATTTACAGTGCCATTCACTATGTTAAAGTGCCAATGATTGTAACACTGTCCAGAAAAAAGTTTGATTAGATTTTTAAATTAATTAAACATTTCTATTTAAACTTAATGCATTATATATTTATGGCTATGTAAACTAAAATCCAACAAAACAATCAAAAATTTAACAAATTTGTTTATTTACGAGAATTAACCTTACAAGTAGAAGTCAGCTTAAAATACCAATCAATATACTGTTTACCCTACAATAACTAAAAGATTGTAATCATTATCATCATAGAAAATTTCTCATTTCTCCTAAATATTTTTAATTCCTTAGATACTCGGGTTTCCTTACGGTGTATTTTTTCACAGCCGAACATGGATTAAATGCAGCACTTAATCTGTTTTATAAGATGACTGAATATATTTTACGCTGGTATTCTGTGAAAGCGTAGTCTTTCCCCGGTCATATCGTAATACAACCATAATAAAGCTTTAGCTATGATCGATTCTCTTTCTCCTACGGCGCCACCAAATGGAAAGAAGAAAAAAGGTAATATTTATTCGCTATATTCGAAAATATATAGGTATATTGTAAGTTTTCTTTACTTTCGACATATTTTTTCACATCGTTGAGTAATTTAAAAAAAAACATACACCACCTTACTACAAAAAGGTTTATGAAGAATTTCTCACGAAAGAAGTCGCCTCATATCAAATATAAAAAAAAACAGTGATATTCATTGGCCTAATGGCGGATGGAAATTTTCGACAGATAAAGAATAAGTAACTGAAACCAATTTTAAATTAAACCACAGTATTTATTATAGAAAGCTTAGTAATAAGAACAAAATTCATAGTTTGAAGAGTTTATTTAACGGCCTTCATCTGCCAGAGACCGTCGTTCAGATAATGGAAGTTCTCTATTCCAACGCCTTTGTTCACTTTGGCTCTGAAAATAAAAAAAAATTGCTAATATTATTATTGGCTCTGATTAGATATGCTTCGTAAATTGAAAAAAGGATTGAAAGACGCTTTAGCCATCCTTTTCGCTAAAGTCCACTGTTTTACCGATGTTCAACATTGAATATCAGCGAAAAGAGAGGCCCATGCCTCACCCGTTATAGCGAGGATTTGCCTATATGTCACGCTTGGCTTGATCTACGACCACAGTAAAAGAAGAGCAAAAGAAGAAGTAAGATAAGATTATAAGGTTCCTGTACACAGTGGCCCACGGTGGCTCACTACAGGCCACGTGCCACGATAAGCCAGCATCGCTCGTTCAGCGACAGGTGGTCACACAATGGTGCGTGACTCATTCCCCGCTGGGGAAACAATCGCAAAGTAACAACTTTAAACAACTTTTTTGTAAAAACTTTTTTATTCGATTTAGATCTATATCTATACAATCTATACTCTATACAAATAAATAAAATTGAAGTGTCTGTTTGTAATATTAAAATAACAGCTTTTTACTAAATGCATATGAAAGTATATACGGTACTTATAACAAAAACACAATTTTTAAAATTTTTGTCTGTCTGTCTGTCAGTCTCTCTGTCTGTCTGTTTGTTCCGGCTAATCTCCGAAACGGCTGGACCGATTTCGACGGGACTTTCACTGGCAGATAGCTGATGTTATAAGAAGTAACTTAGGCTACTTATATTTTAGAAAAAGAATTGGAGTTTCGCGCAACATAATTACAACCCTAAATTACACGCGGGCGAAGTCGCGGTGAACAGCTAGTTATAAATAATAGTTATTGAAAGTCACTCTTTTGTTTAATTACCACTGATTCGAAAAAAAACCTCTGTCCTGGGAAGAACCAGCCAGAAACCCAGCAGGACTTTTTTTTTAATAAGAGCATGTATGTTACACAATTAACAATACAACAAATTAGAAATAGCTTGGTAGCAATCACCTCATTTCCAGGGGTTATTATCATCCATAAATTCTTTAATATTATAATAACCCTTTTTATACAAACTTAGTTTAATAAAGTTTTTGAACTTTGAGCAGGTCAGATTTTATATATTTTCTGAAATTTTATTGTAAAAGCGTATACATCGCCCCAAGAATGAATTACTGATTCGATTCAGTCGAGTACCTGGGAAAGGACCTAGAAGCCGTCACAGCCACGGCTATTTATTTTTATACTGCATGCAAGTATAAAAATAAATAGCGGATATCCTCATTCCTAAGTTTATCACGCAGAGAAACTCCGAGCATAGCCCTCTCCATAGCTCGCTGAGCGACCTTGAGCTTCCTCATACGGTCAGCCGTGAAGGACCACGTCTCAGTTCCGTAAGTCATCACTGGCAACACGCACTGGTTGTACAATTTCGTTTTAACGAGAGCTTTCGACGAGAAGATGTGTCGTAGCTTCCCCAACGCTGCCCAGCCGAGTTGAATCCGTCGATTGACCTCTCGGTCGAAGTTGGACTTACCTAGTCGAGTTTAGTGCTCCCAACAACTACCGGCATAGGTGTGACATGGACATTAAACATAATCTTTGTTTTGTCCACGTTCATCTTAAGACCTATCCGTTGGGAGACACTATTGAAGTCAGTGAGCATAGTGCTTATTTCCTCCAGCGATTCTGCCATAAGGTCTATATCGTCGGCAAATCGAATGTGAGTGATGTACTCGCCATTGATATTGATACCGTATCCTTTCCAGTCCAGAAGCTTGAAAACGTCTTCCAATGCAACGATGAAGAGTTTCGGGGATATAACGTCACCCTGTCTTACACCTCTCTGCAATTGGATAGGTTTCGTACTCTGGTTCTGTACTCGGATAGCCATCGTAGCTCTACTGTAGAAAAACTTCAGCACTTCGATATACCGACAGTCAACTTGGCACCGCTGAAGGGACTGCAGCACCGCCCAAATTTCGACGGAATCAAAGGCTTTCTCATAGTCCACATACGCCAGACATAGTGGCAAATTGTACTCTTCGGACTTCTGTACAATTTGCCGAAGGGTATGTATGTGGTCTATGGTGCTAAAGCCCTTTCGGAAACCGGCTTGTTCGGGAGGCTGGAAGTCGTCAAGTCTGCGCGCGAGACGATTCGTAATGACTCTCGAAAACAGCACGTAGACGCGGCTCAGAAGGGAAATCGGTCTGTAGTTCTTCAAGAGAGCGTTATCACCTTTCTTGAAGAACAAGACCACCGCACTTCTGCTCCACGCCTCCGGTGTAATGCCACCATGGAGGACGGAATTAAATAGCTTCTGAAGGACTTCAAGTACCGGTCTTCCACCCGCTTTCAGAAGTTCCGCTGTAATTCCATCCTCGCCTGTGGCCTTACCGTTTTTAAGGTGCTGGAGAGCCATTCTAATCTCACTCAGACTGACGTCCGGAATATCTTCGGAATAGTGTCGGATGAGACTCGCTCTTGGATCGTTACTCACACTTGCGTGTGGCTCCAACGATGACGTGTACAGCTGCCCATAGAACCTCTCAATCTCACTCAAAATCTCAGGTGTCCCGGAAACGATGCTGCCACAGTCTGTCTTCAGCTTTGACAGTTGGCTCTTTCTGGCAGACAGATCTCTGGCAAAGACTTTGGAGCCTTGGTTCCGCTCGATCGCTTCTTCAATACGAGCTGTATTGAAGTTGCGTAAGTCCCGCCGCATGCATTTGGAGATCTGTCTGTTCAGTTGCCTGTATGCTGTCAAGTCCGTTGGAGAATGTAGTTTCATCTCCCGTCTAACAGCCATGAGATTAAGAGTGTGATCGGAGAGTTTTTGTGTTCTTCTGCGGCGGGTCTTGCAGAACTTAGCTCCGACCGCATGGACAGTTTCCACGAGCTTGTCATTCATATCGTCCACTTCATTGCAGTCTTCTAGGCACTGAAAACGGTTTTGTAACTCGAGCTGAAAGGTTTCGGGACTTTGGAACAGAGCACGAGGGGGATGGAGCGTTGACTTCATTAGACGAGACCTCTCCAACTTAACGTTTAGGTTCAGTGTGCCTCTAACCATTCGGTGATCGCTACCAGTTTTCACCCTCGCGATCACGGAGACATTACTGAACAGTTGTCGTCTGGTCGTCATAATAAAGTCAATCTCATTTTTTGTCGAACCGTCGGGGCTCGACCAGGTCCACTTCCTGTGGGGCCGCTTCTGGAAGAAAGAGTTCATCATAAAGAGTCCCTCTTTCTCCATGAAGTCGGCCAGCTGCTGGCCCCTTGGGTTCCGTTGCCCTATTCCAAATTTCCCTACTTTCAGCTCACCGTTCTCTCTTGTGCCTAGTTTTGCATTGAAGTCTCCCATTAACACCGTATATTGGGTTTTGGAGGAATGCATGGCTCTAGAGATATCCTTATACATTTCCTCCACCTCCTCATCGGGGTGTGCCGAGGTTGGTGCGTAAACCTGTATGACCTTCAGCGAATACCGTTTGGTGATTCTGAGTATAAGGTACGCAACCCTCGTCGACACACTCCCGATCTTTACAACGTTGTTAATGAGAGACTTGAGGACGATAAATCCGACACCTCCTTGGGACAGATGGTCGCCCTCCCGGTGATAGAGCAAGTTGCCGGATTCATACAGGTTTACGCACCAACCTCGGTGCGTAAACCTGTATGACCTTCAGCGAATACCGTTTGGTGATTCTGAGTATAAGGTACGCAACCCTCGTCGACACACTCCCGATCTTTACAACGTTGTTAATGAGTTACTTGAGGACGATAAATCCGACACCTCCTTGGGACAGATGGTCGCCCTCCCGGTGATAGAGCAAGTTGCCGGATTCGGGGATTACCGTGTCTTCCCCCTCTCTTCAGACTTCGGATAATCCTATAATATGCCAGCGCAACTTGTCTATCTCTTCTTCCAGCTCCACGATCTTCTCGTCAGTCCTCAGGGTGCGTGCGTTGTACGTTGCCAGGTCGAGTCGTCTAAGGTGGCAAACGAACCTCCACCGGAGATTCTTAGCACCCCCTGCCCCGCCGTTACCATGGTCGCCACCGTAGCCAGGAATAGCGGGGCCGCCGGGGACTGGGGGCCGTCTCTTTGTTACTCTCATCATAGGGGGGGTATTTGTCATAGTTGCCACGCTTGGCGAGCGGGTTGGCAACCGCAGTTTTTTTTATTGTAAGTTTGTTGTTATCAGGAAGATGCTGCTGCCCATCTCCTGCCTGTTTCCCTTTGTCGCTTTTTACGACACCCACGGGAGGGTATGGGTTAGTGGATATTCTTGACCGCCACTACACGGCATGTTAACTATACACTGAAATAAAACAAGGTAAGTTTACACAGCATCGGCGATCATGTAAACGCGCGCACGATCATGGCCGAACTTTCTTTGATGATTGTCTGAAAAACCGACACAGCGGCGATTGCGCTCGATCATAACCGATCATGAGCGATTATAGGCGATCATGCCCTCCACACGATCGTGATCGCTAGTATTCGTCCATCATGGCCGATCGTGTATAGGGCCCATTACATTGAGTTATATGTACTACGTACTAGAGAAGCCATTCCAAACATTGACTATGTTCAACTGAACTGTACTGCAATCCGTACAAACTAAATATTGCGTAAATTGAAGATTTGTGAATTCCATAAAATTATTATTATCACATTTTATTTAGAAATATGTTTGTTTAGATTAAAATAGAGTAGGACACAATTTTTGTTTGGAATGGCTTCTCTAGTACGTAGTACATATAACTCAATGTTGCTATACTTTTATTTTTAAGGCTCTTGTTGATAACTCAAAATTAAGATTAAGTGTGATCGTTCGTATACTAAAAAGCGAACTTAAGAGCAATCTAAATCTAATGGGCCCTATACACGATCGGCCATGATGGAAAACCACAGAATGGGCCATGATTGTCACAATCATTGCGCGGCTGCCCACACGATCGTGCATCCCACATATTTGTGTTGTCATCTGTCCGAGATGGACGTTGAAGAGCAAGACAAATAAAACGATCATTTTTAAGGCGATGTCGTGCATGTATTAATGCTGGTGGCAAACAGTTCGAACATTTGCTATAATGTTAATAACTTAATAAATTACACGTGAAACTGTTTGTACCCTTTGTTTTGAAATATTAAACATTCTTCTGCTATTAATGTAATCAGCAGCCTGAGTGATATTTCCACGAAGCTCGTCCAATGTCACAATGGGTTTTGAGTAGACCCTGTTTTTAAGACAACCCCAATAGAAGAAGTCCAGGGGGTTCAAATCGGGTGAACGGGGTGGCCATAAGATAGGACCAAGTCGCCCGATCCAACGCCCTGGATACTCTTGATTTAAATATTCTCGCACAGGACGGGCATAATGTGCTGGGCAACCATCATTTTGGAACCTGTACACAATGGCGATGGCCTGAAGTGGACCAGCATACGCCATCGTATACTGGGGCCTTTACAACGCCACCATACATACATATATTTTGTAGTAGAGCCACGTTGCAGCTATATTATGGTTGGAGCACTAATGGGCCGGCTCGACCGGGGTAGGACTACGCTATCACAGAATGTCTGCGTAAAATATCAGCATTAAGCTAAAAACGCCATATCTGGACTTTTTACGCTGGTATATGGTATTGTATATTATAGTGAGTGTAGGGATCAGGAGACCCTTTTTACTGGAAACGGGGCATTCCATCTTAGTCCTCTAGGGTGACAACGCATCTGCATTTTGATTCTTAAACGAGGGTAAATGTAGATGTCGATGGGTCACAGCATCCGCTTTGGTAAGCGGATGCTGTGACCCATCGACATCTACATTCAGGTGGACGGTGTTCTCGTTTGTCACCCTCATTCTATAAAAAAAAATACAACTTCATCATCGTCATATTTAGAACACATTACTTTGGTTCTAATGGACAAGTAAACTCAAATAGTAAAACTTAAAATAACACTCAGATCTCGCAACACTTTAAGTCGTTCTAAACCTAACCAGAACGTTAAAATAATCGAAGCAGTCTTAATAAAAATCTTACATATCATCGGTAGACAGTGAGGTCATGCCCACAGCCAGTGCGTGCTCCTTCCCTTCGGCCATAACGGCGACCACTTGACCCTTGTCCACAGTGGACATGCGGGCTCCAGGGGACGTGAGGCCGGGGCACATGATATTGGCACCGCTCAGGACGAAGCGTATCGCACCCTTATCTACTTGTTGCATCGGCAGGAAGAACGGATCTGGAAACAATTGGCTTAAAATTAAATTTGTGATTATGTATAAAAAATTTAATTTAGCACGTGTGGCTTTGCAATGAAGGTCAGTTGCGTAGAAAAGGGTGGGAGCAGATTTTAGGTGTTGCATTTAAAGAAGAAGACGTATAGAAGCTTTCGAGATGTGGGCATACAGACGAATGTTGGGCATTAACTGGACTCACAGAATAACGAATGTGGATGTTCTGCGACAAGTCGGCCAAAAGCGCGAACTTATGCCGACCGTTAAAATGAGAAAAGTCGCATATTTAGGGCACGTACTCAGGCACGAGAGGTACGGACTCCTAACACTTATTGTAATGGGAAAAGTTGCCGGAAAAAGAGGCGCCAGTCGCAGAAAAAAGTCATGGCTATGTAACATCCGAGAGTGGACAGGAATCGCGAGTGCCGTCGAACTGTTTCGCCTCGCTAAGAATAGAGCGGTGTTCACTAAGCTGACTGCCAACCTGCGCTAGTCGGAAAGGCATCAGAAGAAGAAGAAGAAGAATTTAAAGAAGAAAGTCAGCCAAATATCTGGGCCTTATCTGGGCTTTTTTCAATGTGCCAGTACCTCCTATCGGAACCAGAAGTTTAAATTTATTTTTTTGAGACTAAACCAAGACCAACGTAATATAGCAAATAAAATATATGTGTTACTTTAGTAGATGAAAATTGAATTTGTTAATAACTCGACTACAGCGCCACCTATCGGATCCTATAATAGCTATAAACCATAGCTCCGACAAAATTATTTATTAATAATATATTGTGTGAATATGACCTGTATCGGTCAAGTTGTTCAAAACTAAATTACTCACCAACGTTTATAATATAATACATTAGACTATCTGGTATCTGTACCCACTATGCTTTACTGTCTCAAAAAGTTTTTCAAGAGTTTATGAAAAATTGCGCATATTCGAATTTCGAATACAAAATTGTATCGAAAATTTCAAGGCAATCGGTTAAAAGCTTTCGGAGATTTACTTACATGTTCATTATTACAATAAGTTGAGCGTGGATTTGACTTGGTTTCAAATAAAGATAGACAGAACACCACACCGCATCCAGGTTTAACTTGTTGACACGCACTCACGCACACATCTTTCTTATTTCTTTTTCTAACAACATTTAAAAATCCACTGCTTGTGCATACATAACACTTAAAATCCTTGTGATTGGTGGAAAATGATTTAACGTGCATGTGTGTGGGTGTTCTTACAATAAGTTGAGCATGGATTTGACTTGGTTTCAGCGTCACTTGAAATGAACGGTTAGACGGACGCTGTGTCCTTGTCTTTCCTGTGTCCTGTGTCTTTCTTTGTTGACCTTTGGTGACAGAAAGAAAAACACTTTACACCTTCTAAAATCATTCTACTCACACTTATGCAACAGCTTTAAAGTGGGCATCCATGGTCCCTCGCGGTGACGAAAGAAGAGCAGTTCACCGGCACTGTTCACCATTATTTCGATGTGATCATGGCTGAAAAAAAGACATTTATAAATTAGTAATGCATATTTGAAATTGCAATCATCACGATGTTATAAGAACTATTTGAATTCAATAATCAACATCATTACAACCCAACAGAAGACTACTTCTGTACATAAGCCCAAAGACGATAAAGTACGGTGGTGGCTCAGCACCTGCATCCATTGACTTCCTGCATGTCTTATCAGGTCGCCACTCCATTCAATGTAGGAGGCGGCCTACACCGCTACACTCCACTTACCGGTACGTGTTTCATCGAGAGCCTTTCTTCCCCATCGGTTGTTACTTCTTCAAACTATACTGCTACTGCATCTTACTGTTAGCTTACGAGTATGATCTCAGATGACAGCTTTCGATGATATTCTAAAGTAATCACGGACAACGGAGGTTTAGTAATAGGGTCCCGTTGGTTACGCTTTGGGCACGGAACCCTAAAAATAAAATTAGGATAGCTTTTAAATTTCAATAGAATCGCGACGAGTATCTAGACAGGAATCTATGTTCATTTGCGAGAATTTGTGGTTTACCTAATGTGATGATGGGAGGTGATCTGAAAAATGACTACATTAATATAAGAAAACAATAATAACGTTACCATTTTACAATCCTGAAGGTGTCCTTTTTAGGCAGAATCTGGTCGATGTAGTTCTCCAGGTGAGGGTACAACTCCAGTAGTCGTGAGCGTATCCCCTTCTGCACGGACGATTTTAGCTGCTGCACGCCGGATATGCTTTCCTTTTCATCGAATCTGGGAAAAAGTAGTGGGACATTGTAAAAACACTTATATTTTTACATATTTGGTATTTTTTTGCTCTAATTTTTGTTGCTCTATGTATGCGCCCGAAATAAGATTAATTATTATTTCAAACATTAATTTACAAATGGATATCTAAATATGTATGAATAGATTATCACGTAGTATAACAGTAGCCTATCGCAAAATAATAAATCAAATAGCATATAACTGTTATCTAGCGACTCCTGTTTGATACGGAAGTTAATAATTTCAAATTCCTTGAATATAATTTAATTTATTGAAGGTTAATTTAACTCCGTAAACCAATTAAAAATAATTATACTATAAACTTTATTACAGTGCAAATATTTTAAGGCTTCTACTATAATAAAGAACTAAAGTACAATTATTTTAAGACGCCGTGTAGTCATTCGTGTAGTGGCGGTGTAGGAATATCCACTACATATCATCCTGTGGGTGCCGTAAAAGGAAATGAAACGGTATATGAGCATCAACATCAACCTCTTAACGGTTAAAATTTAAAAAAAAACTGCGGTCGCAAACCCGACCGTGAGTGTCAACTATACCAAATATCCCCCTAAGAGGCATTCTATGGGGGAGGCCTGTGTTCAGCAGCGGACTTTTATAGACTGTAATGAATAAATAAATAAATAGACTAAACTTTATGACTACCGCTGATTGTCACTGTATGTGGGAGCTGATCTCCTGGTTGAACTATTTTATATTCAGTTAATTACTAGTGGTTATTTTTATTTTAAAATTCCAAATTAAAAATAAAATAAATAATGGAACCCTTTTAATTTTATAAAAAAGTTACACTTGCGTAATTTGCAACGCGTGTAGTGGCGGTGTAATAATATCCCAATACCCCATATCGTCAGGTGGCGTGGGTGTCGTAAGAGTCGACGGAAGGAAATTAAAACAGAAGATAGGCAGCATCATCTCCCTAATAAAAACTGAAAATAATAAAAAACTGCGGTTGCCAACCCGCCTGCCAAGCGTGGCAACTATGGCAAGCCTTCCGATGAGGCCATCTATAGGAGAGGCCTATGTGGACTTTTATAGGTTGTAATGGAATATACAACGTTAAAAAGGCGTAGAATTGATAAACGGGAGCTAAACTGAGTCCATATTTCATTTTTGATTCTATGCTTTTGTAAATCCATTAAAAAACCAGTTGTTTAAGTTCTAAAAGATATAATTTATTATTCCGTTATACTGTATTATTAGCGCCAATATAAACACAGGTTATATAATTATTTTTAATATTATAATGAATTTCCGCAAAGAAACGTGTGATTCTAGCATCAGTTTCTCTTCATAATTATCAATGATCGACAGATAAGGAATGCCTTATGACATCAAGCAAATAAGGAACATATTTTAATTAATTCATTAATAATTATAGAAAACACGCGTTTATATTAGAGATTAGACATAACCGCCGATTCAATTTGTACAAACCAGTACAAACCGTTACACAAAATAGAACAAAATTATGTAATAACCATATATATATTTTTTAAACAACTTTTAAATATAATTAGTAGTAATAGAGAGTGGAAGACAATTATCAGTATCAAGTATCAAATAGCGTAAATTGTTTCTCCACTCTCAGTGTGAATTTATGAAAATTGTGTGACCATTTTAAAATGTTGGTGGAAAATTGACAATATACTTCCGCCTTGGAGGGGCGGGTGGGTGTACTCTCTGTTCTGTTCCCGGCATGAGTTGCAATGTCTTTTTAACCCACTGTACCAGGACGGTGATGTGTTTCGATTGTTTGAATATATGTATGTCTATTTCTTTGACACGCTCTGTAGCGTGTTCGGATTGTAGAAGTGACAGGGCATAGTAAACTATTTTACGCAGTCGGGTTTTGTTATTAAACAAGTTCAATGATAATCCATTGAACTTGTTACTGTCAAAATTCTTTGCAAGCGAATACACAAACAAATATTCATTTTTATACATTAGATTTGGAAAGCTAGACTTTGGAGGACGACCATAATGGCAATTTTGTACTGTTTAGAAAACTTCATATATCACTAAATCACTAGACAGGTCCGGTAAGCGTTGGTTGCAATGCCTTTTTTTGTCTAAAGCCTTCGCAGCCGCGCGCACAGCAGCTCACCAACGTTTCATCGTAACCGGATGAATGGTATAGAAAGAACGCCTAATGGACGAACAATACCATTGTGTTGTACGTAAGTACAATATGGTATTCTTTACAAAGAAATAAATAATTAAAAGAACATTAATATTTTTTGACCAAACCTATAAGACTTATTAAGTGGCGAAGCTTGCGAAGTCACTTATTGATTTCACGATGTCTGTCCGTCTGTCCGTCTGTCCGTCTGTCCGTCTGTCCGTCCGTCCGTCCGTCTGTCCGTCTGTCCCACGATTATCTCGAGAACGGTTTCGACTTTTCAAATTCTGTTTTCAGCAATCGATTACTGATCACCCAGGCATCTGAACCTCCTATTTTGAAACTGATTGCTCAACGGCAACCGTTAGAAACCGCTACAAAGCTGATTGCTTCGCCACTTTGCTATGCTGTTAGCTTGCTAGGTTTATTATATTTATATCGATGACCAAAACCTTCACGGGCGCCCAACACAAAACTCAACAAAGTTTCAAAACGTAATCGGATAAATAGTGTAGTAACGACTAGAAGACAAACAAACAAGACATTCATTTTTATAATAAAAATGTAGCGAAGTAGATATAGAATTCTAAGGTAAATTTCAAGGTAAATAAAAATTCTAAGATAAATTACGACTCACAAAGAAAAAAAAAAAACACTACACACATGTTGCTGACAGCGATAGTAAGTACATATACCTATAAATCGAGTAAAACAATAATAGGCGGTCGGCTCGAATATCCAATAATTGAGGCTGTGTAGAGTAACCAATCTTCCTTGATTGCGTTAGTTGATTTTGTTTATTAGATACGATTCAGTCCTTATATTTTCAAACAAAACACTGCTAAAAAAGGAAATTAAATAGATAAATAATAACCGTTTCTAAATATCTTTTATTATGTAATTAAAATCGTTGGTTCGTCTGTTAGCGATCGTGCAACGTCTGAAACCGATTGAGGTCATCTGAGATGACCATCTTCACATAAATTTTTTTTTTTGTCAAAGATGCGCTGTAGTCTAGTTATTAACAAATTCTACAGTTATGGACTAAAACTTCTCATATTCACTATGTCTAGTTAAGTATCCAAATGAAAATCACAAAATCAGGGGCCATATAGTTGGCGCTGTGATTGAGGTATAATAAATTCTATATTTATAATATAACTAGTTCGAAGTGAATTCGAAGTGAAACTTATCGCGCGTCACCGCACACAATTATTGTAAAAACATCTAAAAACATCTGCCGTCCAGCTGTAATAATAATAATGTTTTCAAGACAGAATTTCAGTCAAGTCCTCCAGTCACAACGTAGACTAGCCATGCGCGCAGGACAGGATTATAGTTCACGAGTGTGTGTGCAAGTAAGGTGAGCTCTTTACTCCCTCATTTTCATAATCCGATGAGACGGCAATTCGAAACGACTGAGAAGAGATCAGGCGCAAGACCAACGGCTTTATTGGCTTTCGGAGGCACGGGTGTGATACAAACCTATTCTTCTGACTCTGGGTTGCTACTGAGAAATTCTAGACAGATAAACCCAATAACGGATCTTGTCCCGAAACCGAATTCGAACCCGCGATCTCGTGATCAGCAGTCGCGCTTACAACCACTCTACACAGCCCTAGAGTAAGTCAATTAACAATAATCGTTTTTAACCGGCGCAAACAACTTTGTTATTCTATATCTCAAAAATGGTCTATAGAAGTTTTTTTCCTTTTTACATATGGAACGGCTGTGAAAAATTGGTATATTAATGTCGGAGGGAGATATCGCTTGAATAATATTCCTTGAGAAACTAATCCTATTTTCGAATCGGTAAAAAGATAAATGCCTCTTATCCATGAATAAGCGAAAAGTGTATTGACTCTATTTATATTATTAGAAAATGGAAAAAACAGATGATTATATTTCAAACAATTCACGTACTTTCATGCAATGGCTTCCTTACGGCCCCGGTGCACACGTGACTTTGCCAGTGTTCCAAATGCAAAACAAATGAACAGCGTAATTGTGGGACAAGGTGAGGGCTGAGCTGTCGTAATGTACCTTGCAAATCAACGCGATTAATTAACTATAACACGGCATATTTATTTGTTATGTAATTTATTTTAAAATAAGAATAAGTATTGTAATAGTGTCCTTCAGACCAAATTTCGGTCACAACGCGACGGCACGTCCAAACTGAAGCGAAGGTGACACTGAAAGTTCTTAGAAAAAAAAATACTGAACAAACACAACACAAAATAGTGTGTCCATTTACAACAATACTGACAACCACTGAGAAAAGCACTTTGCCCACTCGTCCTTAGGGGTCTCTTCGACGGCATTTTGAAAAGCAGCCACTGCTTCCTCGGCGTCCATAAAACGTTATCCTCGAAGTTTTTCTTTTATTTTCGGAAATAAATAAAAATCGTAAGGTTGGGGCTATAGGACGGGTGACCCAATAATTCCATGTCTGACGTCGCCAAGTAGTCGATTGTTTGCTTGGAGGAGTGCGACAAGTCGTTGTCGTGGTGAAGGAGCATCCTACTGCGAGGTCGTCTCTCCCGAACTTTTTCCATGGTAAGTAACAAACAATTGTTAGTGTACCACTCTGCAGTAACTGTTTTTCGATCCTCTAAAACAATTGTTGCGTAATGACTTGTCCTTCCGAAGAACGAAGCTACCATCTTTTTTCTCACGCTTCGGCCTCTCTTCACTTTAGTTGGCCTCGGATGGAAACACCCAGACAGCAGACTGTCTCTTAGTTTCAGGATCATAACAATAAATCCAGCTTTCGTCACCACATGTATATACATGTATATACATGTGGTGACGAAACACAGCATTTGATATACCTCCGTTAATCTTTGAACCATTTCACGACATCAATCAATACGACGGAGTTTTTGGGCCTCTATCAAATTATGAGGTATCCACCGGGCACAAAGCTTCCTGACCGCTAAATGTTCATGGAGGATTTTGTGCACTTGACACATACCGATGCCTAAGCTTGTCCGAATCTGCTGATAAGTCACTCTTTTGTCAGTCTCTATCATACGCCGCACAACACTGATTTTATGTTCAGTTGTCGCCGTAGAAGGTCGTCGCAGATCGACGCAGATCATCGGTGAGATTAGTGCGACTACGTTTAAACTCATTAAACCAGTTATAAACAGTGGCACGAGATGGGGCTTCATCGTGAAAGGTCAATCGAAGTCTATAATAACTTTCTTGTTGACTTAAATGCCATCGAAAGTCATAAAAAATTATTGTACTAAAACTATCTCACGTTAAATTCATGCTGACGTGACACAGACAATTTTCAATTTGCCGCCAAATCGTAAACAAGTGACAAATGAATAAAATACATACACAATAATTTTGGCAAAGAGTTCCATTTTCAAAATTTGAACTTATTTTTTTTTATTATATCGTTTACAAGTGGCCAGTTCTAAAAACTTTCAATGTCACCCTCGTATAGCGCCCGAGTGTATGTGCAAGCATAGGTGATTCTCTATACCCTTACTCTCATAGTCCGATAAGACGATAATCCGACACGATCGGGGAGAGAGCAGGACCAACGGCTTTATGTGCTTTCCGACGCAAGGGGGTAAAACACCACCTCTTTATCTTCTTAATTTTTTTTAACTTTACCCTCACCCTAGGATTTTCTCCTGTATCGTGGAGGCAGTTTACAAACATAGATTGCACAAGGACAAACATCCAGACCCGGAACAATAATTTGCAGGCCATACAAATACCTGTTCCGTGCGGGATTCAAACTCGCGGGCCCCAGCGCAGCAACTCATTGCTAAGCCACTGCGCCACGGAGCCATCACCCACACCATATACTTAATAAAATACCACCTACTTAGTAACTCCGGGCTGTAACTGACAGTTTCTTGAGAAAAAAATCAATAACTGATTTTGACATGAGCCAGGATTCGAACCCGGGACCACATTAGCCACCACCACCATACGGCTCTAGACCAACGATACATTCAAGTATTGTAATATAACAGTCTTTGCCGTGTGGTGGTGATTGATTTTTTGCACTGGTGGTGAAAGAACACCCATCAACACTTCGTCAAGTGGGTCTCGTAAGACGCGACTGTGTGAACGGTCAAAAAGATGTTCGATCTATATATGGCGGTATAACCACCACATATACGCCAGACGTAAAATAAAATACTCGAAAAGGCGACAAAGAACAGCGTGAAAAGAGCGAGACGCCTGATACAGTTTGGTGATTTTTTTTATAGAAAAAGGGTGACAAACGAGCATATTGTCCACCTTATGGTAAGTCGATGTTGTGGCCCATAGACATTTCCATCTACCCTCGATTAAGAAACAAAATGCAGATGCATTGTCACCCCTGAGGACTGAGATGGAATGCCACTTTTTCAGTCAAAAGGGTCCCCGGATCTCTAACTCACCAAACGAAACACAGCAAGCAACATTGAGCTGCAATTTCAAATTGGAATTCTGTGAGAGCGTGGTTTTATTCTCTAGCGTGGTCCTCTGTTGCCACTGAAAAGATCTCAACACTCTACATTATTCTCTACACTCACCATACAAAACGCAGCAGCATTAAGCTGCTATTTTACGCTGGTATACTGTGAGAGCGTGGTCTTTCCCCGGTCGAGCCGACCCATTCGTGCTACAATTACAATATAGCTGCAACGTGGCTCTACCACGTGATCATGACAATTCCTGATCATACCACGAGAGAGGAAATAAAAATTTATATGTTCTATATACAAATTAACGTTTTTTCTTTACTTGTGCATTGAGACCTTGCTGCTGGCTCAAATTCTTGATTCTAGGTCAACGGAAAGTACCCTTTAGGTTTTGATGAATGAGTTTACGAGTACTTACCAAATTATGTGAGATATGTGGTCATATTTTTGGACTTAGAAGCTTCAATTTTCTAAAATAAATGTTTCATATCTAAGAGATTTTAATATTTGATGTTGATTTAAACTTTATATTTCTACCCGTTCCTGAGAAAAAGGGTCTTGACAGACAAACAAACAAAATGATCCTATAAGGGTTCCGTGTTTCCATTTTTTTCATGCCCCTTAAATTATAACGACAGCCAATTTGTCAAAATAGGACAAGAAAAAGAAAATAGGATCGTCAAGATAGGAATCGGCTACGGCTGACTGATTTCATTTTTTCATTTTGCTACGACCCGCTAAAAGTAGGGCATTGTTCGGTCTTGCGTGTTGGCGTACAATCGACCACTAATACTGTTATCGATCAAATTAGTATTAATACCGACCATAGCTAGCATTAATAGAGAAAGTTATCAGATATTTACCGGGAGCAATGCTCACTTTATTTTCGGTTGAAGACTGTTTGGTAACAATAAGGAAAGTAAGTTCAGCAATAAGCTCGTAGATGTCGTGACTAGAGCCAATTCTGCGTGCTCATCTGATAAGTGCCTCGCCATGGCAAAACAAAATAAATCTTTGGTCACTGGCGATAAAGGTAAAATAACTAGTAATGGTGCTTTTACGCGTATATACTGGAATTTAGGTCCTACAGCTTACCATGATTCTGTTTCCAAAAAATAATACGAAAAAAGAAAAAAATCTCAAAAACGGTTGATCTTGAATCCTGCCATCCCTGGAATTTCCCGCTATGTTCGATCTCAAAACCTCAGCTCAAAACTTCGTGATGGAATATGTGTCGAGCGTTTTGAGATATTTAAATTAGGTAAATATATTTATAAAAAAACTCTTTTTTCCAAATTTTTCGTCATCAATTTCTCTTCAACGCATCAATCGACTTTGAAGTGGTTTGCAGCAATTGACGTCGTTTTTTGTGTTTATAGGCTGATATATAGATTTTGGAATTGATCGTTAAGTCAGTTTAAAAGTTATTCTAAAAAACATTTATCTTAAAATCTATCTGGTCCAAATAGTATTAAAGGTCTGTTAGGTGAAAGACTTTCGAACGCCGCCAAGATCGTTCGAATCGCTGAAGCCGTTCGCAAGATACGCACACGTGTATATGTACGCAAGCCCGCCCACCCATGCATTTATTAAATTGTAATCATGGTCGTTAAAAAAATACGGACGTAACCTCGTCTAATCATAGGTGAAGTCTGCAAATGGCCGGCCGCTATATTATGTAAGTGATGCCAGATATAACATTAATTTGTCCCCTTTATTTAAATCCAGCAAGTAATGTTTTCATTTGAGTACTACTTCAGAAATAATCCAATAAGGAATAACATTCCATTCATCCATTTGTGGTTGTGGCGGGAAGGAAGGAAAAGGGGAGATCTCCCGCCGGGCAAGGTGTTCTGCCCGGGGAGCGGCCCACGCTCCAAGGGGTAGTTCGGAGCTATTCTATATATTATACTGTTTTAACTTCGGAACTTTATTAGCGCGATTTAGGCTTCGATGTGTTTCGCTTGGGGCGCGACGACAGCGCCGCCACACATCCATTACAACCTATAAAAGTCTCCTCCATGGTTTTCCTCGTATTGCCATGGACTTTGCTATAGTTGTCACGCTTCGCAGGCTGATATCCAACCGAAGTTTTTTTTATTATTTTGAGTTGTTGTCAAGAAGACGGTGCTGCCGATTTCTTGTTACAATTTCCCTCTGACGCTTCTTACGACACCCACTGGACGATATGGTGTAGTGGATATTCTTACACCGTCACTAGAAAAAGAATAACGTAATGTTAATTCTGAAAACCAAACTTTGTTTGAAAAATGGTGATACTACTAATTTTTAAACTGTTATAATATGCATTTCGTATTTAGTGATATCGAAGTCTCATAATGAAAACTGTTCAATTCCAAGAGTAGTATTATCTCTTGAAGTGTCTCGGGAATTCAAAATGTAACACTATATTTACTTAATACTGTGTAGTGGCGGTGTAAGAATATCCACTACCCCATATCATATCGTATGTATCATAAGAGGCGGCAGAAGGAAAAAAATCAGGAGATGGGCAGCAGCGTCTTCCTAATAACGACTAAAAATAAAAAAAGCTTCGGTTGCCAACCCGCTTGCCAAGCGTGGCGACTATGGCAAATATTCTCCCTAAGAGGCAATCCGTGGAGCCTATGTTCAGCTGTAGACTTTAATAGACTGTAACGGTTACTTATTTTTGGAGCCTAATCGAGTAAGAGCAATAGAAATCCGAACGATATTTTTGACGTTTGTGCCGTAACGTCCGTGTGATTGTAATACTTTTGGAAGTAGCTCAGGGTTAGGGCATTCAGTTTATTAGGTAAATATTTTAGAATAAGAAAAAGAATATAAACCGAGTATAAGTACAAACAACAAATAGATAAAATAAGATAAAAGTTTACTTTTCCGAAATTTCTGAATACTTTTATTTGGACATTGTTTAAAATACGGTACCTATATAAATTTTTTAAGGTGTCGTCTTCATAATATTTTTGTTTTACACAAAGTTATTACAAACCCCAATTTTAATTATTTGTGTTTTCCAATCGGCAGATAATTTTTAATAGTTTTTCAAACTTTAACGATAACGTCACTGACAAAATTGAAGAGTTCGCTACCTTCGTCAAGTATATAAAAAGCGGAGAAAAACATTTTATTTTTTATATTATAATATTATATCAACGAAACTTCTTTTTTGCGTATTTCGTTAAATGGTGTAGGTAAATAAATGTAATTCGATTGTGAATTTGATCAAATAATAGTAAGGATAAAACAGTCTTTGTACTGTAGGATAAATAACTGTTGTTTACTTTGTATAAATTGAGTCCCTCCTAGCAAATCAATCAAAGGTATCGTATTTTATAAACCAAACCGAGATATGGATATTTGACTAATTAACAAGCAAGTCAATATAGGGTTTTTGAATTACTTGATATTGATCTCACTCTTAAGCCGAACGTCCACCGCGAACTAAACTATGTGAAAACTAGGCTCAGTGAACTAAGCTAAGATAACCTAAGATGTTTTCTAGTCGACGGCTGAGCTCTTCGCGAAGTAGCACGAATGTGTAGTCACGTTCTTCAGACTGCGATCGACTCCGACGAGCACTTCGTCAAAGTTACATTGCGAGTAGTGTAGAGGAGGCATTAGATACGTCCTACTCGCTCTAGAATGGCAATACGAAAGTCAGGTTATTGCCCGACTCGCATTCAGTCGGGCACACTCTAGCGTCACGGCAATACTTCGCTACAGCGCGTAAATCTTGTAGTTAGTTATTCGTGGCAAAAATGCCTTCGTGTGTTTTTAGGTGGTGCACAAATTACACGGAAACTGTTAGAGGCAAGAAAAACGTCTCATTTCATTCGTAAGAACAGTTTTTTTTTTATTAAAACATCGTTTGACTGTTGTTTAATACGTGTAAGGTAAAGAGCGAGATGTAATCTGTTCTATGCGTGAGAGTAAAAGGGACAATGTTAGCGCGGTCTAATGACGGCCGTTGCAAGGGGAAGTTGGGGAACATTTTTCCATCACATTATGTATGAATCCAGAACTAAAAATTAAATTTATTCTTTAAGGCGGCTACTCAATGCTGATGTGTGTATGCAAGCAGTTATATGCTTACCTTATTTTGTAATATTAAATACACTAATACAATACGTTCTATAAAGGAATAAAGCGAATAGAATATTACTTATAATTTATTTCTTTCCATTTTAGATTACCTAATGATGGATTAATGAAAGAAAAATGGTTAAAAGTAATTAGGAATCAAAGACGTGAAGATGATTGGATGCCTACTACTTATTCTACAGTGTGCTCCGAGCATTTCCTGACAAGTGACGTTTATATTACAAAAAACAATTTACGAAGACTGAAAAAAACAGCAGTTCCTGTAATTGAAGTAAGTCTCCAGCAACATGATAACATTGTGTAGTTTCTTAGTTTTTGCGGCACCTAAAGAATTTGTTTTCACTCGGTATATCCAATGCTGAGATAACAGGTTTAGCCACAAACCTTACATCCGTACATCCAATATTCTAAGGTTTAGCATAATTTTGTAATAATATGTCCGTAAGTTGTAATGTAATTTTATTTTTGTTAATATAACATTGTTAGCATCTTTTTAGATGGTTTTATACTTAACCTTTTCGCTCGGGATACGCACAGCTCAGTCATTTTGTATGAAAAAGTAAAAAATATATTTTGGAAATTCAAAAAGTCATCGTTTAAAGTTTTTTAGAATGACGAGTACAATAGATGATTTCAATATTTTACAGGATTCACCACCTATGATGTAATATGTATACAGATAATAATGTATTGATCGAGACTTTATTTCAATTCTTTTTGTTTCAGAAAGAAGAACAAAATACCACATTATCGTCACCGTCAAGTTTGGAAGGAGTTATTGTATCCGACGAGGAATCAATTTTTGATACCCCTCAAAAAGCATTTTTGAAAACAAAACTTAGGAAAATTTCTCTGGAGAAACGCCGGCTCCAGTTAAGCAATTACAATTTAATTAGGAAAAACAAAAGACTCAAAGAAAAGTGTAAGAATTTAAAGAAAATTGTGTCAGAGCTCAAGAAGAAAAAAATATTTTATAATAGATCAGATAAAAGAACTGAGTCTTAAAGCTGAAGGTTGATTTTGCTAATAGATTGGTTCAGGAAAGCAAATTTAAAGGCTTTCGTCAAAAATTCACACCAGCATTACCAAAATTTAGTTACCTTACATTACTATTCCGTAACTGCCTATAAATATACATACATAAACACTCACGCCTGTCACCCAGAAGGGTAGGCAGAGACCATGTACTTTCATGATCCTGACACACCTCTCTCGCTTCCTCCACATCCATATACGCATATACACTCATCGGTTAAAGGTACTCTTAATTTGGCCTATTTTCAATATATTGCCGCCAATTTGGTCGATAAACTTTCACCTAGGGTGTCGTATACCGACTCTGCCGTTCACCTCTGCAACATAAATTTGCTTTGTCACTCTTTCCTCATTCATTCTTTCTACATGAACAAACCACCTAAGCATTTCTTTCTTAATCCTGGTCACAATATCATCTTGCAAACCACACTCTTCTCTTATCAAACAATTTCATTCAGATTCATCTCTAACTAACATACTCAGGTCATTAAGGAATGACCGCATTTCTACAGCATTTATTTTACTCTCGTGCTTCTTCTGCCATACCCAACTTTCACTACCATACATTAAAGTAGGGACTAACACAGCATTGTGAATTGCCATACGTGCCTTTTTGGACACATTCTGACTTCCCACAATAGAGTGTAGAGCCCCATTCACTCATATCTACCATCCCTGTTAAATACACATCCCAAATAAACAAACTCATCTACTTGCTCGACCAATGTATGTTAGAAATATATTTAATGGATGTTTGCCACATCCTCGTATCATAGGTAAATGGTATGAGAATACTTCTGGTGATCCTGGTTTTATCAAACAAGCCATGAACGTTCTAGAGAAAAAACACATAATTCTGAGGTTCTGCGAAATCTTGTTAAATAGCGACTCAAGCTTATATGTTTACATTAGTCTGCTTAAACGAACACTGGAAAATCCCTGTGGCATATTTTCTTGTGAATGGGTTGTCAGCAGAAACTCGGGCAAGTTTATTGAAAACATGTTTGAGTGAATGCTACTAAGTCGGGGTAGATATAGTTGCTATCACGTTCGATGGCTGTTCGTCAAATTTAAACGCAGCCAATTTATTACGTTGTAACTTAAATTGTCCGGGCAGTCTGAAAACAACTTTTAAACATCATGATTGTGATTTGGAGGTGGTGATCATGCTTGATGCTTGCGACATGATTAAATTAATTCGAAATACATTTGAAGATAAAAGACTTATGTATATACGACATAAGTGGAAAACAGATACGTTAGCAGTTGCTTATTAATTTAGACAAGCTTCAAGAAAACGTTGGACTGAATTTTGCGAACAAAATTACTCCTCACCGCATTCATTTCCGGAATGAGATAATGAAGGTAAAACTGGGAACTCAATTTATGAGCATGAGTGTTGCAAACGCACTGAAGTTATGCAATGAGGTTTTTACGTCTTCTCTTTTTGTAAACACTGAAGGTACGACAGAGTTCATGACTATATTTAACAATTTGTTCGACATATTTAACTCAAGATCTCCCGGTTTATATGGATTGAAGAAACCACTTTCGATAAAGAACGCTGATGAAATTTTCGCATACCTTGAAAAGGCCAAACAGTACATACGGGGACTAAAAATATGGTTTAAATATAGACGTATTTATCGCAAACGAATCCAAATAAAAGTTATAAAGCAAAACACTGTAGAGACCAAAAACAAAACAGAATTTTTGGGCTCTATAGTATGCATGGAAAGCTTAAAACACTTATACTCCACTTTAATGGAAGGACAACGCTTGCAATATATTGCGACTTACAGGCTATCTCAAGACCACATTGAATTGTTGTTTGGTGCAATAAGGCGACATGGGGGGAATAATAATAACCCTAACGCAATGCAATTAAAGGGGATTTTCAAAAAAATCCTTCAGCATATGGAAATGAGGTCCTCCTTTTTAAGATATTTCGTACCAATCGAAGACATTCCTGTGTTGACGTGTTCATCCGCAATTGAAAAAAAATAATTCTACGGTAATTAGATCGAACGACGAGGAATTGTACTCACACGTAGAACAAAATCGAAGCGGAAAAGAAACTGATGACACTAAAAATATACGAAAATGTTGAGATGCTTTCAACTCTATTAAATCGCGAAAGTGTCAAAAAAACCGTCGATCAGATTATTGGATACATATCAGGTTGAGTGTCCAGAAATATTATTAAATCACTTAAATGTGTTGTACATATGTAATAACAGTCTGCTCTGTGACACCAAACTGTGGTTTCACAAATTAATTATTCTCAAAAACATGGGCGGACTATGTTTCCCAAGTGAGAATGTATTTCACATTTGCCAAAAGACAAAAGCGATTATTTAAAAACATTAAGGAAAAGGGCCATATTCGCGATCCCAAGGTGATTGCAATTATAAAGAACCGAATCTTAAAGTCTTTCCTAAACCGTAATGACGTGTTTTCGTCTTTAAATTCTCATTTGCTAGAGCAATATCCGACTTATAATCACAGGCTACACCTTATACGCGCTATTATAGAGAAGTTCACTAATGCACGTATACATTTAGCGCATAAAAATTATCCAAATTTGAAAAGTGACTATAAAAGACAAAAAAGGAATAAGTTAAGTTTGTTTGAGGGAATACAATACGTATCCACAGTCCACTGACTGAGTTGATATTATTTCATAATTTGATTGTTCATAATTAATATTTTGAATATAGATGTTTAGTTCACAATTGGTTTTATTATTTCAACAGTAACCGCTAGTGTAAACTTTGACGCTGGCTAGTGTGTTTACTTTCCCTATTCTCCCCCGTATCGGAAAGTCACGCGCTCGCACCGATGAGCGCTCAGCATCAGCAGCAATCAATACGTAACTAATGATGTATATTCATCTTTTCTAACGATAGGTATGTCTTATCATTTGTCTCTTTTTGTTACAACGTGTCATAATAAATAATTGTACATAGATATAGTACTACCTGCGCCACTTTAAAATACAATAATGTTATGTGTAGCCTGTCTATCTTTTCTATTTCGACTTTAAAGATAACCTGGAAAATCCTTGCACGTCCAACGAAAAAGTAAACAACACTAAGCGAAAGGCGCCAGAGGGGTAAGGGAGTGAGAGGAGCTTAGCTTAGTTCGCGTAGCTTCGGTGCGGCTTACATAACTCACTTCACTTAGTTTGGCTATTTTACCTATCTTAGCTGGCACGCACGTGTATGAAATACTGGCTCACCTAAGATAAACTAAGTTAGTTTACTGAGATTATACATATTTAGATTTTACTGAGTGATGCTATAATTGCGCGTGCATTTCATTACTTCAAACTATTATTAAATCGTCACTTTGGCTTAATATCGACCAGGAAAACCTCGTGGTAGAGCCATGCTGCAGCAAGAATGGGTCGGCTCGACCGGAGTAGGACCACAACACTCGCATTAAAATCCAGCGACAAAAATTAGCATACAGGATTGTTTCTAATAATGTCAAATTACCTTAAACTGTAAGTGAGCAATTCATGTGTTTATATATCTATGTAATTGGTTTCTCGAAAACGGTTTTAACGGTTTGGATCAAATTTATATTAAGACTAGCGATCCGCCCCGGCTTCAGTTTTGCAGTTGGCTTCATAGTCTACGATCATACCGCTTCTATTTAATATACATTAACGCGTTAGCTGATACAATTGTCATTTTAATAGCTGTTAACGCACAAACGACAGTTTTGACAGTGGTAGAGCCACGCGGCAGCTTTTGCTGTCGCACGGATGGGCCGGCTCGAACCGGGGTGGTACCACGACCTCACAGAATACCAGCGTAAAGTAGAGATTTACCTCTGCGTTTCGCTTGGTGAGTGCAGGTGGCCGGAGGCCCTTTTTACTGGAAATGAGGCATTCCATCTTAGTCCTCACGGGTGACAACGCATCTGCATTTTGATTTTTAATAGAGGATAAGATGTCTATGAGCCGCAGCAGCCAGTTACCATCAGGTGGACTGTGTGCTCGTTTGTCACCCTTATCCTATAAAACAAAAAACGAAAAAAAAAAGCTTACGTATAATTGCGTAATAAAAGTTAATGTAAAGTCATTAATTAATTACTGTAATATTATGAGAATTAAGTATAATGTATGCCATCAAAAACATAACTTGTAAAAAAGCCAAGTCTCGCAACTCAGTTCTTCTACCGTAAAAAGTTGTGAGATCCATGTAATACCAAGTCGGTTAATTTATTCAGTCCATAGACTGATACATAGATTGACTTGGCAATCGCATGAAAACACAATATATCTCACAAGTAATACATATTATATGAAATTAGATTGTTTAGTGCGATTGCCAAGTCAATCTATATATCAATCTATGGACTGAATAAATTAACCGACTTGGTATTACATGGATCTCACAACTTTTTACGGTAGAAGAACTGAGTTGCGAGACTTGGCTAATTTTACAAGTTATGTTTTTGATGGCATTTCATTTCTTTTTGTAGATAGTTATATCTAGGTAGCTATTTACACCTATTATTCCATTATACATATATAGGTACACTGATTCATTCACTGCAAATGTAACTTTGTAATACTATATGTTTATATGGGATTACAAAGTTATTTATGCAGTTGGGGTATCTCGAAAACTGGAGCGAAATTGCAAAATATTATAATTTTTCCTTGATTTATATATTAAACAATAATTGTATTCCAAATTTGAAGTTTCTATATCTGCTAGAAGTGCCTTAGAGTTTTGATGATCGGTCAGTCAGTGAGTGACAAAATTAAAAAACTTTGACTAGTCATAATTCTTAAACTACTGGTTAAAATTTAATAAAATTTGAAATATACTGAGTTTATACAATGCCTACTTAATTAGTAAAAATTCAGGCTTCTAGTTTTATTCATAACGAAGTTATAGGGTTTCGGAAATGGCTTGAACTGCTTCGAGAAAAGGATGGTACGGCCGTGCCACTTTTTTGCTTTATACCGTGCCCCCAGATATAATGTACATAATAGACATTAAGGTTGTACATTGTTAGGACCACGTGTACAGACTTATATTATAGCATGTGGCTATAATATAAGTCTGTCTAGTCTAGTTACAAAACTAATAAAGATTTATATCTAAATACGGTTTTCAAATTTTATTATATATATATATATATTTTAAATATCAAAACAGACTTCAGTAATCGGATCAATTAAAAATTATAATTGAATTTATATGTGACCACTGTGAAAGTAGCTACGCTATAGGTATAAAAAAATTATAAAACGTTGCAGATATTCTATTACAAAAGAAACATAATACACTTCAACATATATATGTATTACTCCTTTTTTGAAGTCGGTTAAAAATGTATCTCCGCTTCTAAAAAGAATAATCTTCTATAACAGATCGAATAAGATGATGAACAGAGAGATATAATTTATACGTTTCCAAGTGAGTAACCATCCTAGCTTTCATAAAGGAGTAACCCATTTTCCTTTCCACCGGCAGTAACTTACTCAAGAATTAGTAATACTTAAGCAAATCAGACGTTAAGTTTGTTCACACGGATTGCAGAATGAGTACATAATTTTTTGTTTATAGGATAGGGTGATAAACGAGCACACAGTCCACCTAATGGTAAGTGGTTGCTGTGACCCATAGACATCTACATTTATCCTCAATAAAGAATCAAAATGCAGATTTGTCGTCACCGTGAGGTAAAATGGAAGGCCTCTTTTCCAGTGAAAAGGGTATCCGGTTCTCTACACTCACCATACGAAACACAGCAGTGTCAAGCTGCCATTTTACGCTGGTATTCTGTGAGAGCGTGGTCCGTCCCCGGTCGAGCCGACCCATTCGTACTACAACTAATAACTAATATAGCTGCAGCATGGCTCTACCACATATAAACTTAACTTTATTTAATAGTTTACACATTATTACGATTCTTAATAAAGACGGTAGGTGTAGGTGTCTATGGGCCACAGTATATGAATAATTGATATTGGTAAATGATTATCATCCGGTGGGATTAGGGAATATAATAATCAAGATGTTGGCTAAGTAGAAATCTCTCGAGATCGGGAATGTTAGTCTCGCGAAATCTCGCAAGTAATAACCACTCATTGAGAGAAAAGGATAAGAAAATGTAAGGAAATATCAAGACATTATTGAAATAAATAGTATAAACAAAAAATAATATTTATACAAAATGAAAGAAATGAACTAAATAATGATTAATTATTAAGCACTTCGCAGTTTAACTCCCACTCCTTGTCTGTGCGCATTATGAAAGATGACTTATAGCGCTTAGTGCGAATATTCGGAATATCAACCAAGTGTGGATGGTAACCTGCTGTACCTACGTCTAGTATTCCGATAGGAGAAAGGAGAATTCTTCTAGGAAAGTAAAATGTGTTCTTTGTATTATGGAACAAATGACATCTAGTTTTACTGACTAAGACATATAGAAATATTACGTACAGTGTTACACGTGTAGGCAATATAGATAGTGCACAATTTTGTTGCAATCTTGTTAATCTTGCGAGACGCAATATAGTAAACTATAGGTGAGATAGGCGAGAACGGGATTAAATTTCCTACGTGGACTGAGTGCTCATTTGTCACTCTTACTCCAATCCTTCCTTCTTTTCATTTGTCTTACGTTACTTTGCATATAATATTCGTATAATCGTATTTCCATCACTAAACTGTTACTGAAAAAAGGTGATACTGTATTACATCTATATTTAATGCCGTATTTAATACATTAAATCTACAAAGGAGATGAACTTGATTCCATACAAGCTTAGGCCCAGCGTGAACAAACTTTAAATGTGTGTTAGTTTGAAGATTTAAATATTTGCTACTTATATCCAAAAATCATATTTTTGCCGGGCCTGGGGTTTTTTGTTTTTATTTTGTTTTATGATTTGTAGGTTATATAGTAAAATCGCTCGTTCTTGTGATAGGTTGTTTGAATAAATTGAAAAAACACAAAAAATGCAGTTTTGTAATTATTATTATATAAAGTAAAATAAAACTCAATTTTTTAAATTGTTTAACTATTTTCTGCAATTATCAATAAAATGTCATCTAAAAAAACAACCAGAGGCTGTACATTGTCTATTCTATTCCTCTCAAAACTTAAATATCACATTATTTTCATTATATGGGCACAACACACTACTGTCCTGTGATCCGAGAGAGAATCCAAGAGTCAAGTTAGATTAAAAACACGAAATCTATCCAAAAACAGCTACAATGCCAAATGCGCATACCGCATGACAAGCTGAAACTTGAAGTTACCAAGTTAAGTCTCCTTCGGAATATGCAATGATCAATAACCATACAGCCAATTCAGTCGTGTAGGATAATATTCAAATGTTTTTGATTTAATGACATAGCCTATTCAATCGTTTTCTAAATATATTATTTTATTCAATATTAATAACTACATATTATTCGCGTCAATATTTCAAAATTATGATTTTTTTTTAGTAAGGAAGGTTATTTAATTATATAAATAGCCTTCATTATCTATTGCCAAAGACAGAACAGAAAGATATTTAAAAACGTTTCGTTTTTGCTAAAACAAACGCATTAGCTTTCTATATTTCAGTTTAAAAAAAATGTTTTTATGATTGTCCCAAGGACTACAGAAATAAAAAACCATTTATTTATGCTTATAATTTATCGTTTTATTACCTACATATTTTTGTATAACTGTTACGAACGATGTCAATAACCCAATTTCATACATCTCCTTTTGTCCGCCATTTCAACAAAACTCTCTCACATTCAGGGCGCTAGTCGCTAGAGCCCCGTTTGTTAGTCAGCGGGATACACCGACGGCGTTAATGAAAATTTCTCTTACTTTACTCGCTTGTTGTTTAATATAAAGCTATTTTATGCATAATGATTGTTCCGTAGCAACAAGGGCAGCAGTAGCGTAAGCCCGTGCTACTACATAGACATAAGACTACATCATAGAACACAACATGAACCACTCTTCTGGAAAGAAGCAAGATACCCAAAGAAATTTGAGTAACACTTTGGCAGCGATTACCTTATTCCCTGGGGCTATTATCAACTATTCAATAATATTGGTATACTGGTCTCAGAAAAAGCAAGAAACCTGACGGGAATTTATTTTTAAATAACACTTTACAATAAACTAAGTAATTATAGCGAGGAATTGTAAAATAAATTTAAGAAACAGTTTGGCAGCAATCAACTTATTCCCAGGAGCTATTATCAACCATTGTGTATTCCACCGCAGCAACCATATATTCCTTAAAATTATAATAACCATTTTATACAGTCTTTGTCAAGATCCCTTATTACCGACTCAATCGTAGACGCTTTTGATAACAAAGTACTTATTGTAACATATTAGTTACTTCATCGCTGAAATAGATGATTTTTTTATAGGATAGGGTGACAAACGAGCACACAGTCCACCAGATGGTAAGTGGTTGCTGTGACCCATAGACATCTACATTTATCCTCGTTTGCGAATCAAAATGCAGATGCGTTGTCACCCGTGAGGACTAAGATGGAATGCCTCTTTTCCAGTAAAAAGGGTCTCCGGTTCTCTACACTCAGCATACGAAACACAGCAGTGTTAAGCTGCTATTTTACACTGGTATTCTGTGAGAGCATGGTCCTTCCCCGGTCGAGCCGACACATTCGTGCTACAACTATACTACATAGCTGCAGTATGGCTCTACCAAGTAACAAACTTAACTTAACCTAACCTAAACTAAGGTTACATTTTATCAAAAACCTAAATAAATTCAGGATTTTGATCAAAACAGTATTTTTCAGGTTGATGTTAAGATTATAAGTCATAACTTTGTCTTCTACCGGTTCTAGAACTAAAGCCAAGGTTTCTGAACTATAAACTTGCGACATAAAGACTGAGTAGCAACGGTGAAATGCTTGTAGATTTGTCAAATTCAACAGCACAAAACCCAATTCTTTTTTTTTGTACAAAGAAGTCATATTTGATTTTCAAAAAATCTGAAAAACTGTTGACCCTGCAGGCCATCCCAAAATTATTAATTTTCAAAGCGGGAAGTTAAAAACATCCAACAACTATTTTTCTAGTTCTAACCGAGGCCTGTAAAGACTTGTGATGGGCTATATTAAAAAAAATGCAACCACTTACGTAAGAGAATTGCGTATGAACATATTTCACTTGAATGATTGTTTAAAGCATTCATATTCGGTTTGATTTGAGTGAGACAAAAGAGAAAAGGGCAAAGTTCATTACTTAATAACACTTAATCCGTCCCTTTGTTGTTTGAATCTCAAAGGCCTTAATTTTCTAACTCGGTAATCTTGTAATTACTTAACTCGACTTTGACCGATCGGATTTGAGAAAATAAATTTGAGCCATCCAATATTTTCCTATCTACGTGACCTGGATTCGAATCTCACCCTTACCCTTAGTATGTATTGATTTTATTTTTATTTTTTATTTTATAGGAAAAGGGTGACTAGAGAACACTCAGTTCACCTGATGGAAAGTGGATGCTGTGATCCATAGACATCTACATCTATCCTCGATTCAGAATCAAAATGCAGGCTCGTTGTCACCTGTTAGGCCTAAGATGGGAATGGTAGTATATTGTCTACAACAAATTTTTATGTCAATTTCTATATCAAGGTTTATGAACCTAGATATATCTATATGTATAAAGCGTAACGTCTTTTATATAATACTAGCGATTCACCCTGGCTTCGCACGATTGATTTCTGGATCTCGACAACATCGCCACCTACCGGGTACAATTGTGAATCTGAACCATTCTCGAATCAACTTAATTACACACACACACACACACACACACACACACACACACACACACACACACACACACAAAATTTCATCAAAATCGGTACAGGCGTTTAGGACGAGTTCAGTCACACGGATAGAAGAATTATATATACGTATAAAGACTAGTTAGCCCGGCAGACGTTGTTCTGCCCTTTCTGGCAGGTAGCGCTATGACTATCTTTCCGATTTCTCTCCAACTATAATGTAAAAACATATAATAATTATGAAATTTATTAATACCTGGACCACAGCGCCACCTATTGGAGCCTACGAACCATCATCTTGACAAAACAAATTATGGATAGGTATACAACCTCAATCGTTCAAGTCCTTTAGAAGTTACACGATCAACAACGATTATATAATAATATAAAGATTAAAGCCACAAACAAGCTAACTGTCCAATTGACAAGTACCATAAAACGAACCAACTTCGAACAAAGAAACTTAGAAATAGATTGTACCCTTAGTACGTATTACTATATAGTATTTATTCTCTGCCATTAGGAATAAGATGGAACGCATCAAAGCCTTCAAACAACTTTAAGCCAAACACAGAAGTAATATAAAAATAAAATAATGTACCGCTGCGTTGAAGAAAAATGGAGTCCTGTTGAATTTTAAATATATTTATTTACTTAATACAACACAATATTTATAGCAATAAAGAAACTAACAACTAAAATTATCAAACAGTCCTTTTTTTCGCACACATCCGCGGCCACACCAACAGTCCTACAGCCCAACAGTCCTACTCCGCACAGTATAGTGCCAAGAACGTGGTACTAGCCATGCTGCAGTTATATTAATTGTATAGTTGTAGCACGAATGGGTCTGCTCGACCGGGGAAAGACCACGCTCTCACAGAATACCAGCGTAAAATAGCAGCTTAATGCTGCTGTGTTTCGTATGGTGAGTGTAGAGAACCGAAGACTTTTTTTACTGGAGGGCATTCCATCTTAGTCCTCAAGGGTAACAACGCATCTGCATTTTGATTCTTAATTGAAGATAAATGTAGATGTATATGGGCCACAGTATCCACTTACCATCAGTGGTGGACTGTGTGCTCGTTTGTCACCCTATGCCCTATGCTATAAAAAAAGAACATTGTCTACGTTTCTTCGCTGAATGATTACACCCCTAGGATCGAAAGTATCTACAGCATATAGCACAAATATATTGTCATTTCTCAGAGACTCATATTTGGACCATTTACTCAGTTCGCCTCTGATGATGCTTCGGCTCTTAACGAGGTATCCCTGAGGAAAATGTAACACCGTATACAGAGATTCTGATGTAGGGACAAACCACATAAATATCGTAATTTTTGTTGACACATCCAACCAAAGGCAAACCACAAAAAAAATATACATTTACCTATTCACTAAGGAACAACATAAACATGGCGGACATCTGACGCACGTAGCGAATGAACAACGTTGAATATCGATTTGTACGTTTACAAAACATTTTCCTCACTCAGTACGTAATATAGAAATAATATTATTGTAATATATATGCTCCATAGTATCTTTTAATAAAGGTCAAATTCCTATGTCAGTTAGGTTGTTTACGTAACGATCAAATAAGGTTAGATTGTGAAAGCGCCGACCTCGTGTCAGAAAATTTTCTCTACGATAGCCAATGCGATAAGTAGCTTCGAAATAAGTACGGGAAAATTTACCGCTAATGTAATGACGTACTTACGTAATATTCAATATACCAACATATCTATAAAAATGAATAAGAAGAAATAAGAAATGAATTACATTACTCCTTTGGCTTAAGAAATAAATCTACTATCTTTTTAAGATGTGGTACTTTCGATCCTCAAAGAAACGGCCAACGGAAAAGCTAGGGGGTCTCGAGCCTCCTGCATCACTAGCTGGTTATAGGTAGAAGCTGTGGGTAATAAACATCTATAATTATATTTGTGCCATTCTTCATATTATATAAATACTTATACAGTTTATAAATAGTTTGGAAAATTCAAAAGTGCACGCCTTATGAGCGTTTCATTTAATTTAGATGAAAAAAAAAATAATGCTGACTTTTTTAATATATTATTTACGTGTATTATATTTAGCGCTCTATTATTTTAACAGGTAGTGTTACGTATAATGTTTACCAAAATAAATCGATTATACAAGGTATTAAATCCATATAGGCTGTATGGTAAATTTGTCCTTTGTCTATCAAATGCTAAAAAAATAAATGGCAGCGCCTTTACATTTTTAATAGAAAGAAAACTTATAAAAGTTGAAAATCATTTTATTAACAAACTACTCATACTAGGCTATTGATATGAAATAGAAAACTAATTGATGTAATTCTGAAGCTAATAAAAAAACCCGATCTCGATACGTCAATTTTCTCGGGAGTTATCGTGACCACAAACAAAATCGACATCCAGACGTCCACGTAATTTTTTTTCAAACCGTTTTTTTTTTTCAAAGTAGCAATATCTATAAAATATTATTTTAGAAAATATAAGATTGAATAATTAGAGTGCTTTCTTCTTATACTACCTATACGGCTACTCATATTATCCTATAAGTGCAATGTGGTTATGAGAGGAATTTTAAGTACACAAAATTGCATGACCTTGACGTGTCGAGAGTATAACGCTTCGCGTTATGAGGCGTGCAAAAATAATAATCAAAGTCTATATGCAAATTTATATATCGGAAATATATGAAGTTATTGTTAAAAATAATAAGTTGAACATTAGAGAGCGGGTACCGCTCTATAGTGAGTTTATATTGATCCTCTATAAGTGCCTCCATAATATATAAAAAGAGCTGACGATCTACAAACGGCTGAAAAGATTTTCTTGAAAGGTGACTTTATCGAGTGATTTTGGTATGAAGCTAAGAACACTCTCGATCAAGTCACTTTCCAACCAAAAACAACTAAATCAAAATCAGTTCGTTCGTTTGGGCCCTACGATACCACAGATAGGCACCTCTGTTTTCGACGAAGGTTAAAAAAGCCCGCAGTCCACTGCGTAGCCAAATATTTAACCACTCTTTTACCAAGTAGTCACTATATAAAGTTTCATGAGTATATAATCATTGTATGGATGTATTGCTAAAAAAAAATAAGTAAACTCTTACGCTAGTCACCAGGGTTAGTAAAATTTTAGCTAAAATTTTACGTTCTGTTCTGGAGGCCGGCCCAAAATAGATTTTTTTGAGCGGTCGGACACATTCTTGCCATACTGGCGGTGCCGATCTTATGAAGAGTGCAATAACTAGGTTTTGGCTATTTTCGAGATAATCGCATTTAGAGATTTTATTTTTGTTTTGTGTGTATCTTTGTAACCATGATAGCTATTGACTTGAAACTTTTACTGTATGACAGATAAAATGATGCAGAATTCTATGTAGTATATTATATTTTTATACACATTTATATAGGCATTAAAAACGCAATAATGTATTTATCTTTAGGAGTGTTAATTGTTTTGATAGAACGTGACTGATCATAACCGCAATAAGTAGACTACTTATTGCAGTTATTGTTAGTAAACCGACAAATTGCTCTTTTGAGTATAGCACTAAACTGTATGTCCTGTTGTTTCTTCCTATGATAAGTGCAATAAATGTCTTAGTTATTGCGGTTTTCATTAGTAATATATTTTAATCAGACACAATGCAGCGGTGGCTGATTGCAAGAATATTATAAGTTTATATGAAACATTTTTGAAAAAAAATTACTGCATATGAAAATAATTTTTAATATTAACTGTTGTGAAAAATGTTACAAAAATATCACTTTACTCCCTAAAAATAAAAAATAAATTGCTCAGACCATTTTAAACATTTTCTTTTACTCAAATTACAAAATCAAAACTTTAGGAAAGTAAATACAATCTTTGTCGATAGAAAATGCTTCCTTGTCGTTTTGGTATTCTTCCCTAGTTTGTGTGTAGCGTAACTTGTTTTTCATATTGAATACACAGTTCACAACTTCTTGAAAACGTTCATTATGAGAATTATGCATTAGAGCACACAACTCACATCCCTCGATGACCGAGATGACCAAAGGAAACGTTAATTTATTTTACAACCTTGCAGTATATCTCGAGAGATATCTGCATATTAGTATATTAATGTGATTCATCATCGTTATAAATATTAGGATGATGCACTAATATATATTCGTAATATTTAAGTTACTGGGTAAATAAAACTTATTGGGAGCATGTTCACGGCGATAATTGTATGGATATTGTTGGATTTAAACTTTGAAAAATAAATGTTCTTTAATAATGTTTTTGTCTAATGAATTTTTACGTTCATAGCTTCCCCGTATGTCTCTTTGGTCTTATGAATGTGTGTCTATTATTTGCTGGCTTATATCCGAGTGTTGTCAGAAAGAAAACCTGACAAACTAAATTTTTTTTGTTCACACAAAAATGATGGCGATAAGAAATACTTAATTTTTTTGGTGGATATATTGTCCGTTTTGTTCGGGTTTTTACGGCATATGGTTCAACCATGCCTTTTATAAACACCCCCTTGACTCTTGTATTTAACTTGACTTAAATTTACGTACCGATCGTGGATATCTATTCAAATTTCTTCTGTAAACTTTGTCATATACTTTTTTCTACGTTTACCGTCACATGGTAGTTTTAATGCTAACTTTGCATCAGCGCTTTCTTTTGTCTGTTCTCGTGTTTGGTAAGTTCTTTGACGCAGTCGTTGGAGTCCTCAACCATGTTTACTTTACTATTGTCACAATCATTTTTGTCGGACAATGTAAGGATTGTCATGGAAAGATGAATGGAAGAAGGAGTAACAGGCTGTTCTCTTTCTTGAGTTTTAGAAACAAGAATATTAAGATCAATATCTCGAATCACATTAAAAGAATTACTATATTTATTTCGGAAATCAGAAACTATTTAAAATCATTGTAATCTGGAGGACGCGACCAAAATTGATTTCAATCTATAGAAATTGGTCCTTTTCGAATATCAGGCAATGTCACTGTATCCGCGTCAGAATCTTGAATTGAGATTGAAGATTTAACTGGTGGTGAATAAGATGCTATCGTTCGATGGGATATCGATCGCTTAGTCGAACCTCCTATGCGCACACGGTGCAAAGCAATATCACTTCTCCTCAAGTCACACCCCTCGCTCCTTCTTTACTACTCATAACCGCAACAACTCGAAGACAAATTGCATTTTAATACGTATAGCCATTCAAATCTTATCTATTTTTCCTTCAAATAATTGCAATAACTTTACTTGTTATTATTAGATTTTGTTATCATAAGATTCCTTAACATATCTGCAATAATGTTATTTGTTGCGCTAATGATTAGTAAATGTTCCCCTTAATTGAAAAAATGCGCTAATCATAACTGCAATAACTGAACTTATTGCGGTAATTTAAAGTTATATCAAAAAATATTATAGCTAACTCAAGTTATTTCGTTCATGATATGCAACTTAAAAATGGTAATATTAGATATTGCAGTTATGCTTATCAAAAGAACCGAATCTACTGACAATACAAAAAAGACGTCTAAGAAAATATAGAGCTCATTTTCCTGATTACGATTATGTACTTAAGTCAGTAAGCCCAAAAAACCGAGTTATTGCACTTATCGTAAGGACGGCAGCATAGCAGCGTTGACATGACGAACATAGATATTATAATAAAAAGTTAACTACTAATATAACTTCAAAGTAAAGAATTTATAAGGAGAAAAAATATTTTTATCTTTTTTTTTAGTTACCCCCACGCTAAGGTTTTCTCCTGTATCGTGGAGGCAGTTTATAAACACAAATTGCACAAGGACAAACATCCAGACCCGCAACAATTATTTGTAGGCCAAATACTTGTTTGTTCTGTGCGGGATTCGAACCGGGAGCGCTGACGGCTGCCTGTTCAATGCTAAGCTACTGCGTTGCGTCGTCAATTATAAGCAATATGAAGATTTCGATGATATTTATAAGGAAAATTTTCGGTTCTTTTGTAAAGAGCTGGAGTAGGGTCAGCGATGAAAGTTGTTAAGATTTAAGAAACTAACATATCTGCGAAATAAAAAAATATATTGTAGTATTACACTATATTAGCGGTCGAAATGCTATATTTACAAAAAATAGTGAGGCTGTTAGTAAAGGCTTCCTTGTTAAGCCTTGTAACCTTGGTAAGGTGCTTGTTAGGTAAAAGATATTCCCCTAAAATATAAACTATCAATTTGAAACACCATCTATCATCTTCACCATTTACAGCCCCTTCACAAACCCACTGCAGAACAAATGCCTCCCACAAGGAATGCCACAAAACATAATCCCGAAGCACCTGTACAGTCTACCGACTTTTTCCATGTCTTATCAGGTCGTGACTCCATCTATTGAAATATACTATAATTATATCTTTTATATTTTTTCGCCATCTACTATATATTACAGCAAACAGCCTCCATTCAAAAAGGAGGCAGTCATAAGTACTGCCGACAAAAGTGAAAACTCAACTATATATTCGTACACAGGTAGCGTCGCTTAGTAGACATGCATGTCGAGATCATCGGTGACGCGAACCCATAAGTCTTTCCCTTACCAACGCTCAACGCGGCTTTCACTTCAAAAATATTTGAAATAAAAACGTTGGCAATCCTAGCTGTACGCTCCCTTGGCCTTGAATCTGATCGATTTATCACTAAAGCGTTTTATCAGCATTATAGCTATAAGCGTTAAAACGCCCGTAACTTGACCTTAGATTTTATAAGAATGTCATTCGTAATGGATGAAGTTAAACCTTGTGAAGTTTATAGTATATTAAGGTCCTTCTCCTTAAATTATTCATTCATTGTTCGATTGTCCACCAATATCTAAAAGGTCGTTATGGTAACACTCAATAGATTTTTCTTTAATGATTTCTTATATTATTCACCAACACATTTAATGAAATTTTACGGATTTTATCGCGTTTATTTTATATTTACTTATTTTAAAACACGACATTTTTACAGCCACCATGGACATGGGGGTTGGGGATGGGATGTTTGACTTTCCGATGTCATAGTTAACCCGGGCTATCTCCCGATTATGAATATAAATTTTTGGTCCGTATCTTGAAGTCTTGCAGGGATATGCTCAAGGTTGGGTTTGAATTTCACATCACGTCTTGAACGCGAAGCCAGAGAGGAAGGGCTTCTATCAACTTGACAAGGACGCGCAACCCGTTCTCATTAAATTTAATATATTTTTAAACCGCACTAATACGTAAAGCATAGCACATTAGTTTATTATTGTTAGGATCCCAAACAAATGGTAGCACTCAGCCATTTTCTCTAGAGAAATTTGGATGTTTTTATTTTTTATTTCAATAGCCTCGCAAACAATCCTTGGTAGGAATACCGGCGTAATTTTGCGAGGATTTGTGGTTTATCATATCCGATACAATGGGCGAGAGCGATCTTGATCGTGTTATACAGATTACAGACATCCCGAAGCGTCGGTGCTTCACGTCAGCTTTATTAAATTAAGTAAAAATAAAATAAATTAAACGCGATAGAATCCATAAAATTTGATACCTTTTTTTAAAACTCACATTACACACAGTACATATTAAAGAAAATTAAAGTTGGTAAAATTACCTTGCGTACATCCGGTCGATAAAACAACATGATGTGTCTTACCTAGTTTGAAGAGCACCTAATAATGAATTTCCGCAAAGTAACGCCTGATTCTATTAATTAACATATTAAAGACTTTTATTTTTTACGATTTTGCTCTTTGTTTTTTAAAGATCACTTAATTATAATGCGGTAAAAGTGAACTCGTCCAGATTTCATTAATATTTTCATACTTCTATTTTAAACAAAATAGGAATGCGTCCTACTTTCCGTTGTACCGTTCTTCAATACATTGATTTTTTTAGGACATACTCCTCTTAGATAGTGTTAGCGTAAATGTATATTTACAAGTTGTATATAAATAATATTTACAATATTAAAAACTTTAATCTTAAAATTTAGTCCAGCTCCTTGCGTGATGTACACGAAAATAATTAGCCACCTTGTCACAAGCGGTTGTACACGTATGGTTGCGTACTAATTGGAGAGTATCAATAAAACTTCAGGAGCCCGATATACGTGTGTTTATTATGATACACAAATTGATACTGCTACTACTACTATTGATTAAACATAATGTAGGCACAGTACACCCCCCTTTATAAAAATAATAGCTATATGCTATAAAATTAAATGTATTTATTCTATCCCCTTTATAAAAAAAACAAATGTAGAATAAAGAAAAAAAATAGTTACATGAAAAATATTACTATCTATAATGCCGTAGGACGCACTATTCTTTTTTTACTTTTACCACACTATCACTTTATTACTACACTATAACGTGCTGTGGGGGGCGGCTGTCGCAGCCCGGCTCCCCCGCGCCGCCCGTGCGCTGCTCCAGCCGCGGCAGCTCCATCAGCTCCCGCCGCAGGTACCTGGCGTACCCCGTCTTACAGTAGCGCCACACTACGTACAGTATGGCCAGCAGGATGCATGTAATTATTATGAGGAGGTATGTCTCCTGCCGCACATGCACCGGTAAGTGAGTTTCGCTCTGCGCCGTGGCGGCGCTATTCCCGGCGCCGTTCTGCGCGATGATCACCTCTTCAACTTTTTTGCTCTGATGTGTACCCATCTTAGCAGTTAATTGACTGTCACACACACGTATTTACACAGCGAAACGAACAACAGGTTTAATTACTCGTCCGAATCTCGACACCTTGCTATTACTGCTTACGTTCGGAGTTCCCTTATTAGGAGCATCTGTGCATTCTTGTGATATGATCGTATACGCTGGCTTTAGCCGATCGATGCTTACAACTTTCGGCGTATCCGATTGCATAATTTTAAAATATTTTTCTGTCTTGTTAATTACTTTGAAGGGACCCATGTATGGTTGAGTAAGTGGTTTGGACACCTTGTCAACCCGTACAAATACATGTGTGCAGTCCTTTAAGTCAGGGTGTATGAAAATTTTTCCTTGATGTAACTCTTTTCTTGGAACGGAAGCCAAATGCGATATTTTTCTACGCAGCTCTTGCACAAACAAAATATTGTCGGAGGTTTCTAGCCTTAGCGGCTGAAAAAAATCTCCAGGCAATCGTAGTGCTTCTCCTAATACCATCTCTGCAGCGCTGGTTTGCGTATCGTCTCTCAGACATGCTCTTAATCCCAATAAGACTGTTGGTAACTCCGAAACCCACTGGTCAGTGTTGCCTCTGCACATAAGCGCAGCCTTCAAGGATCGATGCCATCTCTCCACGATGCCATTCGACTGGGGGTGATAAGCCGTTGTTCTAAATTTTCTGATACCCATCCTCTTGGCTAAGTGCCTAAACAACTGCGATAAGAAAGTAGGGCCTTGATCTGTAGTTAAATTTAAAGGACATCCGAATCGTGATATCCACCCAGAGTACATGATATCCGCTACTGTCTCGGCTGTGATATCCTTGACTGGGTAGGCTTCCGGCCATCCAGTTTTCCTATCCACCATTGTCACAACATATCGATGGCCTTGACAATATGTAAGTGGTCCCACTATATCCATATGTAGATGATCAAATCGGTCGCTATTTACAAAATGTCCATGGGGTGACATCGTATGTCTTTGTATTTTTGATTTTTGGCAGCCTACACAACCTTTGACCCATTCAGTCACGTCTTTGTTCATGCCATGCCATATATATCTATCTTGCATCATTTTTCTCGTTGCACGCGTGCCCGGGTGACTAATTCCGTGCACCGCGTTGAAAGCTGATACGCGAAATTCCTTAGGCAAATATGGACGTGCTCGGTTCAACGACACATCGCAATGAATTGCTTTGTTACAATTTGGCACTAATATTTTCTTAAAAGATAATGACTTTGATTTCATTAGATTATGCAGCTCAAAATCACTATTCTGTGCTTCGGCTAACTTTTCATAATCTAGCGGTGATGGCATGTCAATTTCTGATATTCTTGATAAACAGTCAGCAACAGTATTTTCCAAACCTGAAATATGCCTTATTTCTGTACAAAATTGCATTATGAAGTCAAGTTGCCGTATTCTGCGTGGTGTGTCATTTTTACTAATTGTGTTTTTACGTAACGAGTAAACTATTGGTTTGTGATCGGTGTATACTATAAAAGGTCTGCCTTCAATAAAAGGTCGAAAATGCTTAATAGCAATATAAATAGCCAACAACTCTCTATCATACGTTGAGTAACGTTGTTGTGTTTCACTCAATTTCGATGAAAAAAATCCTAATGGTTTCCATGCCTGGCCTTCTTTTTGCTGCAACACAGCACCTGCACATGTGCTGGAGCAGTCCGTCATGAGAGCAATCGGTGCATCCGGTGGCGGGAATGACAGTGTAACTGCGCTTTTAAGGCTTTGTTTACACTGTTCAAACGCCTCAATACTTTCATCCGTCCATGGAATCGAACTCTTGTCTTTCTTTTTACAATTATGGAGAAATACGTTTAATTTCGCTTGGATTCCGGCGGCCTTCGGTAAATGTCTTCTATAAAAGTTGATCATTCCGAGAAAACGACGAAGTTCTTCCACTGTCTTTGGCCTTGGATAATCAGAAATGACCTTGACTTGATCGTCCAATGGCTTCATGCCTTCCCTTGACATCCGGAATCCCAAGAAATCTATTTCAGTCTTGCCAAATTCGCACTTTGCTAAATTTATTGTAATACCATATTTATCCAATCTCTGTAATACCTCTCTTATGTGTTGCCTATGCTCATTTTTCGTTGATGACGCTATAATAACGTCGTCAATATATATAAATACAAAGTTAAGATTCCGTAACACTTCGTCTTGCATGAAACGTTGAAATGTTTGCGCCGCCGTACGGAACCCGAAACCAAGGCGTAAAAATTCAAACAAACCGAATGGCGTTGTTATAGCCGTCTTCGGAATGTCGTCCTTATGTATAGGAATGTTATGGTAGGCCCGTTGAATATCAATTTTCGTAAATATACTTTTCCCGTGCAATAAATAACTACAATCTTGGATGCGCGGTATCGGATATCGATCCGGCTTGCTGATCGCGTTCAATGCTCGATAATCGCCGCACGGTCTTAGCTCGCCGTTCTTTTTCGTAACGACATGAAGAGGACTCGCCCAGTTGCTCTTAGAGGGTCTACATATTCCCATCTCTTGCATGCGTTGGAACTCAGCTTTAACCTTATAGTATTTATCGGGTGGTAAAGGCCTTGGACGTGCGAATACAGCGGGGCCCGAAGTCTCTATACGATGTACCACCGAGTGACAAGGAAGCTCCTTAAAACACATTGGCTTCGTTACGTTGGGGAATTCGCCTAATATATCGCTATATTCATTCATACAGTCAATTGTTCTCACGGACGGTTCATTTTGCACAGTCACAGACGCAATAGTTTTTAGACTAGTCACTGAGTCGATAAGTTTTTTATTGTTCACATCCACTAATAGTTTATAATGGGCTAAGAAATCAGCACCGAGTATTGGTTGCTTGACGTCTGCCACCACAAATGACCAACGCAATGGTCGACGACGACGACGTCATATTATGTTTATAAGTTCTCAAAAATTTTACTGCGTATGAATTCCACGGGCCTATAGTCTAGTAAAATTTAATCATTTTGGATTACTACGTAATCCGTAGTACGTAATACGTACGTAATCCAAAATGAGTCTTAGCCTCCTATAGTCGACTGGCACAAATATCTCAGAGACTTGTGTTTGCGGAACTTACTAAATTAATGAGCTGAATCATCATATGAACTTGAGTCGTTTTTTATAGAAGCATTCTAAATATCGGTTATTGATATTTAAAATAGGTTCAACTAATTTTCAAGTTCACCTAAACTTCAATGAAATTAGCTAATTGATTGGTAAGATTTTGTAGGTAATCAAAACCTTGAATAAAAACATGTATATAATAGTGCGTCCAGATATCAGTATCTGGAGTCTCAACTAAGCAAACATCTCCGTCGATAAACTCTCTTCTTTCGTAAAAGGAGATAACAGTGAGACGTAACATAATTAAAATGTTTAATTAACTAGTAATTACCGATGGCCGATCACAAGTCGAGCACTCTCGTGGTCATGTGGTACCTACATAGGGTAAAGTCCAACACGCATGAGTCTAATGCAAATGGACAGATAATGAACTAAAAAAAAAACGACGGGTTGCACTCCGGGAGTGCCGGCAGAAGTGAAAACTTGAATATTAACATTGTGAATTTTTGATATTTTGGAATGGCGGATATTATTTACTCGTATTATTATCTTCTTTCATTTATTTTAATTCGAAATTATTTGTTTGGTAAATCTACACCGCACATGTGCTTGACGGGCATGTTATTTACAAGAATTCTGTCTAACTGCACCGACGGCTACCGCGCCGCACGTGTAATGGTGCTGGTCCCGTCATGCTTATTGTGATGTTATGAAAATATAGGTTAATGCTATAAAGTATAAACATATTACAAATATTACATCTATAATGTGTAAGTACATATGTATCTATATTAATAATTTCGTCAAGCAGAACAGTAGACTCGATCGAAACCTAATCTTAATAATAAAATTATATTAATTAATAAATGAAAATTAATTAAATCTAACTTATTTCCTCTCCTACGCCGCGCCGGTTGTCTACTCTCCGTCCGTCTTACGAATTTTCGATCAGGACACGTGACCCGACGTGAGTTTAACATTTTTTACCCATTACAAAAAAAAATGCACAACGCCGCTAAAGAAGTTTTCACTTCAAAATTAAAATATTTTTCAAATATTGTACGCTGTAACCTGTTATTATTCATGTAAGTTGAGACAGTATTATCTTGCCTATATGTTTTAATAACTTTTTTGACTTAACTTTTGATTGCTAAGGATATTTATAGCCATTAATAATACAACATTACAACATATCGCTCACACATACATAGTTCTACGGCTTTTACAATTTCTATGATACCGATTCGCTCTAAATTCTATCCACGACCCAGTAACAAGGTACAAACTACGTTTTGAGATACTTAATCCCTCACTGATGTTGATAAAAGTAAAAGTAAAGCAGCTTATATAAAAATCATGTCTCAGTCTTGAGCACGGGCCTTCTCTTATTTTTGAGAGGGGTTTAGGGCAAGGAAATGTCCATAGCTCTGCTAAAATGCATGTTGGTGGACTTATTATATTTTATTTCTCAAAAATGCAGGTTTTCTTACGATGTTTACCTCCACCGCTGAGCACGTGGTAAATCAGCTCTTAAAATCAATTTGACCTTCAAAAGGAATAAGATTCCCGATACATTTTCAAATCAATTTTTGCGGGACGTAAACGCGGCAAGGATTCAATAATTATTTCAACTGTAGGTCATTTCACATCGAAATTATTAACAGAACTGCAATACTAATTGAAATTAATAAATTTACGTGCTATGAATCGTTATGGTTTTCCGTCGAATCTATATCTATACAAATAAATAAAATTGAAGTGTCTGTTTGTAATGTCTAAATAACTGTTTTTACGAATGCATAATTATGTATGAAACTATATACGGTACTTATAAAAAAAAAACAATCTTCTTTCTGTCTATCTATTCCGGTTAATCTACGAAAAGGCTAGACTAGACCGATTTTGAAGACCGATTTTGAAGGCCGATTTTGAAGGGGCTTTCACTGGCAGACAGCTGATGTTATAAAGACTAACTTAGCTACTTTTAAGTTATAAAAAGGATAAGGGTTTCGCGGAAAAAAAGTGTTTTAATTCACTTGGCGAAGTCGCGGGAATACTAGCCTATGATCAGAAAGTGCTTACGAGATATGAAGTTGTGATATCCTAATTAACAATTGATACCACGGCGTCAACTTTCCATTACAGTCGGAAGTTATCAACTTTACCATAGACAGAATAGAACAAAATAGAATAATTTTATTCAGTACGAGCTGTTCCGGCAGAATTGCGCGAATTGCTTATATGGATCCATATTTTGTGATTTTCTTTTTAGGCACTAAACCAAAATTTATTGTGAAAATACAAGTCATTTTCGTCCAAAAATATAATATTTTTGTTAATAACTTGACTGCAGCGTCACATACCTACTTCATAACTAAGCTTGAAGTATGTTCGACAAAACACATCGATGTGCGAATAAGTCCTCTTTCGGTCGGTCAAGCCGTTGGAAATTTACATGATTACTAACAGACGCCACCACCAACGAATTAATGAAAATGACCAACGATTATTGAATGAATTGAACGTGAATTCGGAGTTAAAATTAACGCGCCCCCGCCGGAAGGAACAGCACATATTTTTTTTCTGAATCGATTATTCACATCTCTATGAACAAACAAAGCCATAAGAGCAATTTATGATTTAAAGCCTAAAGAGTCGCTGCGACAAAAATTTAAGGAAATTAATATATTAACTTTGGCCTCTCAATACATTTATGAAAATGTAATGTACGTACACAAAAATAAAAGTAGTTTTACAAAAATAAGTGATATTCATTCTGTAAATACTAGGAACAGACACAAGCTAGTAGTACCAGTTACTCGACTCCATCGAGTCAGTAATTCATTCTTGGGGCGATGTATACGCTTTTACAACAAAATTCCAGAAAATATACAAAATTTGACCTGCTCAAAGTTCAAAAACTTTATTAAACTAAGTTTGTATAAAAAGGGTTATTATAATATTAAAGAATTTATAGATGATAATAACCCCTGGAAGTGAGGTGATCGCTCCCAAGCTATTTCTAATTTGTTGTGTTGTTAATTTGTGTAACATACATGATTGTAAGCTGTTATTTAAAAAAAAAAGTCCCGCTGGGTTTCTTGCTGGTTCTTCCCAGGACAGAGGTTTTTTTCGAACCAGTGGTAATTATACAAAAGAGTGACTTTCAATAATCAATCTATATTGAATAAAAAAGTTTCTGTTTCTGTTTCTGTTTCAAAACAAAACATTTTGATTAATTTCATCTGCGCATATAAAAAGATTCGTATGTTTTTAATTTTAACACCGTTCTGCCGACAAGTAACGGTTTGCTTCAAACGTGTCATTCAACCTTAATAGCAAATCGAGTACTTATCTGTATTTTTTTTTTGTAAATTGTAACGTCATTAACAGACACGGGTGTATTCGTGTAAAAACATGGAAAGGAAGAAAATAATTTTATTTAAGGTATGAAATGAGCGTATAGTATTAGTGTAATAATATAATATCCACTACCTCATACCGCGAGTGTTATAAGAGCCGAAGTGGGGAAACAAACGATCAGCAGCAGTGTTTACTTAAAAATAAAAAACTGCGGTAGCTAACCCGCCTGCAAAGCGTAGCAACTGTGGCAAATATAGGGCCTGCCCCCCCCCCCCCACCCCTCCATCCATGGAGGAGTTAGGAAATATAATCCTCCATCCATCATGCCTGTGCCTATGTTCAGCAGTGGACTTTAGATAGGCTATGACGCGGTAATATACGAATCCGTACTTATAACAATTTTCTATAAACATGTTGGAATTAAAACCTGCATGTTTTAGGCGAAGTGTAGGGCCGCCCCCGACTAGATGGGGTTAGCGACCTATTAAAACATGCAGGAAGTCGTTGGATGCAGATGGCGGAGGATCGCGTTTTGTGGCGTTCCTACGAGGGTGGATTGAAAAGTACTCGGCCTAACCAAGAAAATAAACACATACTAAATCAGTTATATTTTTATTTTTCTACATAATCACCATCAAGTTCAATACACTTTTGCCACCTCCCCTTCCAAGCATTTAGACCGTTGAAAAAAAATTATTCTTCCTTAGAGTCAAAATATGCGTCTACAGCTGCTTTGGCCTCGTCGTTTGTCGAAAATCTTTGATCTCCCAAGTGCTTTTTTAGGTTAGGGAACAGAAAGAAGTCTGATGGTGCCAGATCAGGTGAATACGGCGGATGCGGTAACAGTTCAAAGCCACAGTTGTGAATTTCAGCCATTGACTGTACTGACGTGTGAACACGGGCGTTATCTTGATGAAACAGGACTTTTCTTCTGAGCGTTCCTCGAAGTTTTTCTTTTATTTCCTCTCGTAAACGACGTAGTAAGGTGCAGTAGTAATCAGAGTTTATAGTCTGACTCCTTTCAAGATAATCAATCATAATCACACCTTTCGAGTCCCAGAATACTGAAGCCATCACCTTATTTGCCGACAAAATCGACTTAGCCTTTTTAGGGGGTGGTGAACCAGGTCTTCTCCACTGTTTTGATTGTTGTTTTGTTTCCGGTGTACAGTAATAAACCCATGTTTCGTCTATAGTAACAAAACGTTTCAAAAAATCATCTGCATCGGCTTCAAATAACTCCAAACAGTCGCGTGAAATAGTCAATCGCGTCCTTTTTTGTTCAACTGAAAGCAGTCGCGGAACCCACCTCGCAGACACCTTGTGGAAACCCAACTCGTTGACAATGATGTTTTGAGTTCGTTCATAAGAGATGCCTATAATCTCGGCTATCTCTCTAATTTTTAATCTGCGGTCTCCCATTATTAAATCAAGTACTTTTTTAATATTTTCGTCAGTAGTTGACGTTGAAGGCCTTCCAGAGCGGGGTTCATCTTTCACACTCTCTCTACCACGCTAAAATTCTGCTATCCATTTTTTGACGGATGAATATGACAGAGCACAATCGCCTAATGTACTGACCATGTCATCATGGATGGCTTTTGATGATAGCCCCTTCTTATGGAGGTACTTAATGACGGCACGCTGCTCGATTTGCTCCATTCGCGGAAATTATGTCCGATTACTTTGTTAATAAATTTATAAAATCACAACTAATTATCGCACACGTTTCGAACTTCACACAATGAACTAGTCTGAACTGAACTAAATAATGTGGGTAGATTTGATTTTTAGAATTGAATGGATCTGTGTTAGGCCGAGTACTTTTCAATCCACCTACGAGGGTGGATTGAAAAGTACTCGGAGGAGGTCTTTGAACAGCAGTGAACATTTGAAGAGCTGTAATGATGATGATGATGAAGTAATATTTTTTTAAATTACAGTGGCAATGCGCCATCAATTGAAAAACGAATATAAAACATCAAAGACAAAAAATCGTTCAACGGCTTTTGTTTACTCAGTCAATTATTTAAACAAGAAAAAACTTTTTATGGCCTATTAAAACTCCACGACTGAACATAGGCCTCCTTCTAAGAATGCCTCATGGACATCGATGGAGTTTGGCACAATTGCCATGCTTTGCAGGGTTGGCACTTGGCAACCGCAGTCTTTATTTACTGTTACGACAGACACCCACGGTATTTGTTTCTGTTAATGTAATTTTGTTGTTGTTCAACTATTTTCGACATTCACTTAATAATGAGTACATTTTTACGTATAAAGCATCATCCAAAGTATATATAATATAAGTACATAAACAATAAAAAAACAAAACTGAATATAATTTAATCACTGTGGTAGCAATACGGCTAAGAACTCGCGCTCGCGCTCGTAAATTTCACAATACCTAGTACGCAAGCATCCCGACCGGGATTTCCGAGTTGGATTCCCGTCGGTAGGTACCAATGAAATAGTTAAATGCAATTTTATGCTGATTTACAGCGTGCTCAGCAGTAAAGGAAATGCAGTACACAATAAAGATGTGAAATATGCAACTTAATTATTCTAACAAAAATTTTAAAGTTTTAATTCGCTTGGTTTTTAATAATCAGACGGCATGTAGGTGGATGGATGGATTACCAGCCTTTTAGTGCCAATTTCAACTTTAAAAATTCCTGCTATTTTAATTAGGGTACAATATTTTTAAACATTTGTTTTAATCGATAGTTTATTTATCTAAAAATATAATGAACATTTACAATCATATTATTTCGAGAACAATTTTAAAAACGACGATAAGCAAAAATAGGCGTTATGGCTCAAATTCCAGCCACCTTGTACCGAATGTCGTCCATTTGTGTACTTAATGCCAGGCACAACCCTATGCTATATAGGGTTGTGCTTTTTGAGTTTTTCGTAAGTACCTATTGTAGGTAAGTTTTAGAGGTACAGTAATAAATTCGTAATAACTTTTAATTTTGAATCTGCATGTCACTAGCATGGATTATGTGTATTAAGGCAGACGACAACATTATTTTATTTTAATGTTTTACTACTTAACTTACTGTGTTTTAGTTAATAGCCGTTCAATAAATTAAAGCAAATTATGACAAAATATTATATAGTACATAGATTTCTAATAATTTAATCATCCAAGTTTTCAAATCATCATCGTCATTACAACCTTACACAAGTCCACTACGGAACATCCTCCTCCATAGACTGCCGCAAAGCCTAGTCCTAAACCACTATTCTTGTCATGAGTTTTTCATTTGTGTTCTAAGTTGTAATTAGTATTACAAGTTATAGTTTTTACATATATTATATCTATATTTATTGATTGTTTTTTCTTCTTTCTCAAAAAATAATTGAATACATAAGCTGTCCTTAATATACGCCGAATGTCAGATAGAAAAGCTAGTACATCTTTTGCTAAACTTTAAAATCTAAAACCAATTTTAAAACAGAGGAATTGATCATAACTCCCTTAACTATAAAATAAGTTATGATCTAATTAATGGTATTTATTCCAGTTTATGACAGCCCTGATTTATATTACGTGGCTGAAATTAGGTACTTCTTATTAGGTACGTCAAACCAAATAACAGCCGGACGGCTGACATTATGCACTCCATTCATTTCGAATATCTAATTACAGCCCCATTAATTTCCACTAATATAAAATAAATAACTTGTAAATTTAAACAAAAATAACTGCATTACAATGTCAACAGTCATATTCATACAAATCAAAAAGTCTATATATGAGATAATGTAAAGTAAGCATAATTTTACCGGGATCGTAACTTGTCAAAAAATTAGGAAAATGGGCGTTTTTCGTGGCGTACGTGTTTTAATTTTTAATTTAACACTGTTAGGTTTAAAACAGTGAGGTAATATTTGAAATATACTTTCCTCTAGTTACGTAGAATTTTTTAGGTGACAATATTTTTAGTTAAGACTTACAAAGTTATGAGTTTAACAGAAGTATTGAATTTTTCTATTTAGGAATACAATTTGGACTAATTTAAAGCAATTTAAAATTAAAACTATAATAATAATTAAAAAAAAAAAAAAACTAAAACTAGAAACTTAAATATCATATCGAGGGTTTACTGCAAAAACCTGCTAAGTGACATTTTTTCAAAAAATAAGATAAATACATAAAGATACTAATTTTTTCGAGCTCTATATGCTGGCAAAACCGGCTAAGTGATATGTCAAGCCGTTAAGAATTTATTTCATGGTAAAACCAGTTAAATCAAACTAAACGGCTTAAACTTAATAGCTAAAATAACATAAACTTCGTTACTAATAAATTTCCTCCTAATGTTAACCTGAAAAATGTTTTAAGCATTCTTAACACCTTTTTGTTTTTGATAGGTTATCCAAAATGTTTTCACATACTTTCAGTAAAAAAATACTAAAAGTACATAAGCGCATATGATAGAATAACTTTGTTACCTTGCCATTAAATCTTTACTGCAAAAACCTTCTATATAAGTTTAACTGCAAATACTTGTACTAAAATATTCGATTTGTCTCGGATCGTTAACATGTAAAACCGACTAATCGATTCTAGCTCGTTTGTCATAAAAAATGCAAAAAATTATTACATCATAATAGTTAATCAAAAATCAAAATCGCTGGAGGACCTAAGCACTATGCTCAATAGAGTCCCCCAACGGATAGGTCTTAAGATGAACATGGCCAAAACAAAGACTATGTTTAATGTCCATGGCACACCTATGCCGGTAGTTGTTGGGAGCACTAAGCTTGAAGTTGTTGACGAGTATGTTTACCTGGGACAAATAGTCCGATTGACCTCTCGGTCGAAGTTGGACTAAGTCCAACTTCGACCAAGTCGTCAATCGACGGATTCAACTCGGCTGGGCTGCGTTGGGGAAGCTACGACACATCTTCCCTTCAGACATACCTCAAAACATTAAAACGAAATTGTACAACCAGTGCGTGTTGCCAGTGATGACTTACGGAACTGAGACGTGGTCCTTCACTGCTGGCCGTATGAGGAAGCTCAAGGTCGCTCAGCGAGCTATGAAGAGGGCTATGTTTCGAGTTTCTCTGCGTGATAAACTTAGGAATGAGGATATCCGCAGTAGAACCAGAGTAACCGACATAGCCCAACGGATTAGTAAGCTGAAGTGGCAGTGGGCCGGCCATATAGCTCGAAGAACCGACAACCGATGGGGAAGAAAGGTTCTCGAGTGGCAGCCTCGTACCAGTAGGCGAAGTGTAGGGCGTCCCCCCACGAGATGGAGTGACGACCTGGTAAGACATGCAGGAAGTCGATGGATGCAGGTGGCTCAGGACCGTGCTTTGTGGCATTCCTTGGGGGAGGCCTATGTTCAGCAGTGGACTTATGAAAGGCTTATGAAGACTTATGAAAGAAAGAAAATTTGCAATCGAGAAAAAGAAAAGGATAAAGTTAGATCAAACACAAATGAGCATTTTAACACAGTACATTTGATTTGCAAGCAGTGCTCTAAATACCTGCCTACGCCGTATGCCTGCTATTATAGATAGCTGTGTGTATGCAACCTCACCACCTACGAAGCAGCTCTACTCAATAATGCTAAATCAAAGGTAAAACGAAGGGAAGAAGCCCCCGAAAATGAAACTATACTATTACACTACCTTTAAAATTGTTTCCGTGATAATGTTACAGAAATAAGCTTATTTCCAGACACTAGTGGCGGCCAAAACCAAAACCAATTTGTGGTTGCTTTGCTTTTTTAGGCTATCCAAAAATTGATTACCTTAAATTCATATAACAAAAGCATTTAAAATCTGGGCACACGCAAATGAAAGCAGAGCAGAGTCAGAATCAGAAAAAAATACCTCTGTTTATTTCATAGTGGATTGGATTTTTATTTTCAAACGTGCTAGACATAGACATAGTATAAAAGTTGATAGTAAGAAACTTACAAACACATACCATGTAAAAGAATTTAAGTATCACGAGTTCCTTGTTATTCCTAGTTGTTAATATCGATGGCGAGTACATCACTCACCGTTATCACTTCACGGTAGAATCGCTGGAGGACCTACAGTGCTTAAACCCTCCAGCGATTCAATAGTGCCTTCCAACGGATAGGTCTTAAGATGAACATGGACAAAACCAAGATCATATGTAACATCCACGTTACACCTATGCCAGTAGTTGTTGGGAGCACTAAGCTCGAAGTTGTTGACGTGAATGTTTACCTGGGACAAATAGTCTGACTAGGTAAGTCCAACTTCGACCGAGAGATCAATCGACGAATTCAACCTATTTTGAGGTATACCTCAAATTATGAAAACAAGATTGTACAACAAGACCGTGTTGCCAGTAATGACTTGTGGATCTGAGACGTAGTCCTTCATTGCTGGTCATATCATGATAAAGCTCAAGGTCGCTCAGCGAGCTATGGATATGACTGTGCTTAGAGTTTCTCTATTTGATAAACTCATAAGTGATGATGTCTGCAGAAGGACCAGAGTAACCGACATAGCCCAACGAATTAGTAAGCCGAAGTGGCAATAGGCCGGCCATATAGCTCAAAAAACATTAGTGGCCCCTCACTAATGTTTTTTGAGTTTTTCAACTATGAAATGAGCAAAAACTTTAACGTAATATACACTGGAGATGATCCATCAACTTCCCAATCAGATGGTGCGCATAATCACAGTTATTCAACGCGAAAGAAGAAGAGACTGACTGAAAATGATTTATCACCTTTAAATCATTAATTTCCAGATCAATTATACCGATTAAAATAAGTGCGGCCGAGGAAAAAATATTTTTAAATCTGTGTAGAAAAGAACGAAAACGAAAATTTAAATGTTAAGAAAAAATTATAATTTCTTATATTTACGCGGAGACTACACCCACGACAAATCCGTGACGAGTGCTGTAAAGCACCCGAAACGTCGGGAGTTAAAAGAATGTAAATTAAAACGCGATAAAATACGTAAAAATAGTTTCATTTAATGATATAAAATTTAAAAAAAAATTGCTGGAATCAGCAATAGATGATACTGAAAGTGGAGAAGAGTGATTACTTAATAATTAAGGTCCTTGCTGAAATTAATGAAAATACAATTGATAGTAGTTACACTCCACACTCTTCTTCTTCACTTTGAAACTGATTATATTATAAGTATTATAAGGCAAGAAAAATAATATTGTGAATTTAACTTTTTATGTTATTACACCTTTATCCTAAAAGTTATAAAACATTTACAGGTAAAACCAACTAACTTTTTTCTTATAGAGCTTACGCTTTAAATTAATTCCTTAATGATTATATGATTACATAAAATGCAGTTACTTATTTGCAGCTTACCCAATCTAAACTTAATCATAAACCATACAAAACATCAAAAAACTTGGTAAAACTGCATTTTAGCAATTGACATGTAAAACCGACTAACTGCACGACTTTACCTAAAATATCCCTTATTTAAAGATTTCTATCACACATGTTTATTCAAACTATACAAAAATATAATCTTAAATATATATTCTAACATATGACTGCTAATGTATGTGGGGCCTACCAACATTTTAGTTATTAAATCAAGTGTAAACTTTTAAAACTCTTTAACTCAAAACTATCTTCGCTGAACTTAGCAGGTTTTTGCAGTAAACCCTCGATATAGTCCTACTCCCCGCGGTATCGTGCCAAGAACGCTGGCTGCGTTAAGTAAGACTAATATAAATCTTATTTACAAAGTAAAAAGGCGAAAAGGCGTGGCTGGTATTAGGGGCATCACAAACACCCTAGTAATCATCTTGATGTAATTGTTGCCCAAAACAATTTAGGGAATTTCGCTTATGGTATACTATTCATTCCATGAAAGGTTATTGACCTAAACGTAACCGCTATAATAACCAAACACAATGCCGGCCATTTTATGTCCATCCGTGTTCCGTGACCTTATTCGAAATGATTACCTGTTCGTTTGCCTTTTTTGTGTGGCCGTAATAACATTCGTTGTTATAGTATTTGGTTTATCGCTGTTGCAAATTTAAATTTTAAAATAATGTAAACTTTAAATAAAATGAAAGAAAAAAAGGACTGTTTTGTGGGAAAATATTTAGGCAACTAGTCCTAATAAAAATATGTAAGAATCACAATAATTATACACAAATTAGGCGTAATTTACACATTTATAATACATAATTTGCATAATTTATATTAGGTACATATTTTACACGTGGTAGAGCTTAGAGTATTCAACTAACTACTCGTATGTGGTAGAGTAGAGCCATGTTGCAGTTATATTATGGCTATATCTACATATACATATATACTACTGACCACGCTGCTGTGTTTCGTATGGTGAGTGTAACCGGAGACCCTTTTTACGGAAATGAGGCATTACATCTTAGTCCTACCATCAGGTGAACTGTGTGCTAGTTTGTCACCGTTATTCTATTTAAAAAAAAAAAACTAGAGCGACGCGGTGAGGCGGGCTAATTGCTTTTCATCTTTTTTTTTTTAAAGCTGTGTTTCAGATAAAATAAAGGTCACTTTGCTATTCAGAAAATTAGAACGAACAGAATGACAGACAAAACTTTTGGAAATGGGTATTCATGTTTTAATTGCATGCAAACAACAATAGCAAATAAAATTCCTCATTAAAGGACAGCAATTTCAATATTACTGATAGACACTTAAATTCTCTTTATATGATGTATAGATGTATAAAATCTATATATTTTAGTATCGTTATAGCCAAGGAATTAATTTTGTTAAGATCCTGGTGGAACGGTACGAATTATCGTTACTGGATAATTCCAGTATAGACGCGTAACGTTATTTTGAGTAACGTTTCAAGTCCTTGGTGTATTATACACTATGCAGGGACTTAAATATCGTTAAAATTCAGTAACGTTATCTGCGCAAGTGCGAGATAACGTTATGTTTAAGAGAAACGATATGTCAAAACGATATTATGCAAAGCTTTGCATGTATATAACGTTATAATTACGTTACAATAAATTTGTCAAATAAACGTTTCTAAAATATTGTTATCACAAAATAATAATGTTATTATTTATTGTTCTATGCCATCTCTTTTACTCGTATGTTCTATCGAACGCAGTGTTCTAAAGCTATAGGCTAAAAAGTACGTTTTGTGGCCGTCAGCGCAGGAATTAAATTATCAACTGTAGTAGTTATATACAACTCGGAATATCAAAGGTAAGATAATAAAATAATTTTTACATGTTACTAAGGACGCGCCCTGGCTTCTCACGGGTGCAATTTAATATTAATGTCTAAAATAATCTATAAACAAAGACAATCTCTAAACGATAGTGAAAACTGTATCAAAATTCGTTGCGTGGCTAACGGCCGGTTTAAATATCCTATCCATGTGGATTTTTTTACTGGAGTGTGGAAGTAGAGTTTTGACGTATTTTGTATGCAGCTAATATCAAATACCTATCTGTAACCAAACCCACAGATAGGATAGAATATTGAAACCGGTCGTTAGTGAAGCTGTCGCGAGCGCGATCCTGATTTTATTGGCACGCATATTCCATACATAGTAATGGATCAAGAAAAAATCTGCTGAACCGATTAGGATGAAATTTTGTATGAATGTTTGTATAGGAACAATATTATAATTAATTATTAAGGTCTCTATATCTTTTTAGTTTTAGGTATGAAGCGAAGTATTACTCCTGATATAATGGACCCGGAAGCAAAAAGTTGTCCAATATCCCCATCACTGTTACGGCCTACAAGGTACAATATAAAAGATGATAAAAATAAAACACGTTTAAGGGTCCAAACTAAATCTGAATGTTGTGCTACTTATATCAACGACGATAGAAGGAATGAATACTTTGCCCAATTACTAACTGAAGAGCTAAAATATATTAACCCATGTATGAGAACAAGATGTTACATCAAAATACTAAACTTTTTGAATGAAGTGAAAAATTACCACACAAATCAAATAGAGGTAACGGACACGGAAAGAATATAACCTGCAGGCTGTAACCTTATAATGAGACAAGGAATACTTTGAAACACTGAATTGTAAATTTAATTATCTGATTAACCAATGCAGGGAATTGTAATAAATAAAAAACGATACCCAGGCAGTTACTTAAGTTTTAATTATTTTAAATGAACACAACTTTTAGTGATTTTTTAACAAGCAATAATAATAAAAACGGTGGTATGAATGATACATTAAGTTTTATCACAATAATTTGTTATTATGCAACACACTAACACTAAGAAAAATAAACGAAAAGCATATAAGTTATTATAATATAACTAGCTTTAACATATTAACATAACTAACTAGCTTTAGTCTGTAAAAAACATTTTTTTTTAATGTAAATTGGCGGGGCAAGAATCAATGGAGCGAATCTAATAAAAATGTTAAATTGCAAATCTTATTGTTGGTTTACAATCATAATTTACAACCTTGCTAGTTTTTTTTAATGTAAAGTAACGGTTTTCACAATTATCCGATGAGATACATAATATTTTTAATAATAAAGTTTCCCTTATTGATATGAGTAGACCAGTATTAGTTTAGCTGTAGTTTTTCTATTTATTGTAATGTATTTTGTCCAGTTAACGATATAACTTGTAACAACGTACAAATAAAATATCTTCTATGATATCGTCTTTTAAATTCATCCTCAAATTGGAAACTATGAACTTTAATGCTGAAAAAAGTCGTTCCACACTAACTTGCGTTGCTGGTACACTTAATGCAACACGCGCCAATTGATAAAGTTGTGGATATATGAGCTGTTTTTCCTCCCAGAATTTCAAAACACTTTCCGACGACTTTAGAAGCGGTTCTTCTAAAAATATTTTAAACGATGCTTTAAGAGTATTGGTTATTTCACCAGTTAGATCAGTCCTTCTTACTAAAGTTGAAATGTTATGTACATGTTTTTCAATATAGCTAGAATTTAAGAAATCCTCCAAGCACTGACATGAACCTGCCGCTTGTATGTCATTTGAGGTAGATGGCATATTTTCCATTTCCACGCTTGAAGAAATGTGTGAATTTTTTTGGTTTAGTAAGTTCATTTTCTGGATATGGATATATAAATTTATTAAATTGGTTTGTGCAATACTTTGCTGTTCATTTGTGAGAGTAGAATTTACTCTGGGGTCTAAATAAATAGCACTTAAGAATGCATTATTGTCAAATAAAACATCTTGTCTGTGTTTCATGTGACAAATAATCTGTCTAGCTAACGGAGTGTTAATTTTTTGCAGTTCAAATTGACATTTCATCCATTCGATATAAAAATCACCCATAGTAAGCTGTTCTTTTTGCAAAATTTTAGTAAGCTTCTTTCCTGGAAGCATAGATTTCAAAAATAAATCTAGATAATTCCAGGTCTCATCAGGTAAGTATAGGAGTTCACTTGTTGCACATATATCTTTTAGGTTTAAAATACTTTCAACCATATCTATCGTAGAATGCCATCTCGTGGAGCAATCTAATGTAGGTTTCTTCTTCCTTTTTTCTCTCAAAACTACTGTGAATGTTGGTGTTCTAAGCCGTTTTATTATATTTCGGGCACTGGTTATTACGCTTTGTATGATATTATCATTGCAAGCATCTTGCATTGCGAGTTGTAGGGTATGTGCAGCGCATCTGACTACTGCAATGGCAATGTTATCCTCATCATCTACAATATTTAATTGAAAATTAAATATAGATTGCATTATTTGGTCATTAAAATCATTTTCTGTTTCATGATCGACATCATCTGCGTCCGATTCAGAATCAGAATTTGTGACATCATCTAATTGACCAAAACTGCTATTGAATCGATCACCTTCTTCAGGATTATAATTTTCATTGTTATTTTCAATATGAATAGCATCGGCCGCAAATAATCTACTCATTTTTAGTATGTTTGCACCATTATCGGTAGTTATACAATAAACCTGCTTGTTGTGGATTCTAAATCGCCGCAAAATGAAAATCAATCTTTCCTTTAAATGTTCAGATGTATGTCGCTTAAACAGTTCAATTACTGCAAGATTTCTAAGAACAATTTGTCCATCCTTAATATACTGAGCATTGACCCCCATAAAACTACGATTTGACAAGGAGGCTACATCCACTTTGAGGCATATTGGTAAATTTCGCACCTCATTAGCTAAATTTGAACGTAATTGGTCAGCAGTATCTTTAAGGGTACTTCGTACATTTTGAGAATTAATCGCCAAGTTAATGTTAGGTATCATAGATAAAATATTTTGAAAAGCGTGATCATCGATTAATGTCAATGGACGCCCGTGAACAGTAACTAAATTTGTACACTCCTGAAGTAAACTATCCTGCGTACTTAATCTGGGTTTTTTAGACAAATTGTCATTTTCTTTATTTAGCAATAATACTTCCTTGTACTCTTTTTCATGGTATTTGCTTAAATGCTTTAAAAGATTTGCACCATGTAGGGTCTGTAAAGAAATATTTTTAACATTAAAGGAAATTACATAAAAACATAAACTTCACCATTATCTTTTTATCCGACTTCAAAAAAAGAGGTTATTAATTAGACCTGTATGTTTGTAATATTAATGGAATTGCATAATATTCAAATAATATGTTAGTATATATAGGTTTTTAGATCATTCGGGTTATCTATTTGTTACAGTTATCAAATTAAACAATAATGATAGTGTGTTCATGTTGGGTTTTCAATTTTATGAAAACGAATTTAATGCACCTATCTAATGCAGTATGATAATTCAAACCATCTGACATTCCTCTCTGAAAGATAGTGAAATAAACAATGAAAGCTGTAACCTATTCTGATGAAAATGGGTGTTTCAAAATATATAGTTCATAAATTTTGTGTGACATCCATAACAATAAATATTATTATAGTTTTTAATATTGTATATAATAAATATATCAAATTTAAGTTATATTATTAATTACACTTGATATTCAGTAACAATAAAATGATGTTCTTAATATCTTACTGCATACATTAAGGATTGTGTAGACAAAATAATTGTATAGAAGTTGAATTATTCTTCTATATATTATTGTTAAACTAGATTATATGTTACATCGCCCTTGCATTACATAATTAATGTGAAATAAGTCTGCCTTGTCTATTTAATTTGTTTGAATTCCAGGTTGATCTTCCACATAGATCATCTACATATCATAATATACATAGATATTGCACCTCTACCTAGCTTATCTGCTTATACTACATCAATCAGTGCTGTTGAAGTGACACCAAGAAAGAGGATAATGTTAAAAAAATATCTAGATTAAAGAGAAGAATAATAATAGACAAAGAAAAGAGTTAAAAAATGGACATGCTCAAAAGAAAATATAGGATAGATCTAAAATAATTCAACATATATATTATGTTTATATAATTGAAATTCTCTGCCACTTCAAAGTATATTAGCATTAAGTGATTTTTTTTCATGCACATAAGAAAAAAACATTGTTTAGCAACCTATTAAATGTGGATAGATAGGAAGAGTTTTACTAAACAAACTTAAGTGTGGAAATCGTATCACAATTTGGCATTCTCAGCATAATGATGTAAAATCGGTAATATGTATATTTATTTATATCTTTATTAAGTTAAAAGAGGTTAAATTTACACATCAAAAAACGTGATTGATGTATGTTTATTTTGTGAAACAATATTAGGAGTAAAATGTAAGAATAATAAGGTTTAAAAATCTTAATAAAAACAAATTATATATATTTTTTAGAACCGTTATCTCCACAAATTTTACTTTTATAATTAGATTTTCTCCTGTATCGCGGGGGACGTTTACATACATAGATTTCACAAGGACAAACATCCAGACCTAGAACAATTATTTGTAGGCCATACAAATACTTATTCCGTTCGGGAATCGAACCCGCGGCCCATAGCGCTATAACTCATTGCTAAGCCACTGCGCCACGGAGCTGTCAATTAATTGTCACCAGGATCCTATATAATTTTTAGTTATTTTTGGTTTGTTACGCTAAAGAAGTGTAACTTCCTACGTACGTACACAAGTACACACACACACACACACTTTTTTTATTACATTAAGCATCTTTCAACATAAAGGACAGTGAAATTTTCATAAAAATTGCTTCAGTAGTTTTCAAGATATGTACTGATAAGTGTAAAGTCGGTTTGAATTTTTAACCGACTTCAAAAAAAGAGGTTATCAATTCGACACAAATGTATGTAGTATTATTGGAACTGCAAAACATTCACATATAATAATCTATTAAGGCTTCCAAACAAATGTACAAAATTTTGTACATTTGTTTGGAAGCCTTAATAGATTATTATATGTGAATGTTTTGCAGTTCCAATAATACTACATACATTTGTATCGAATTGATAACCTCTTTTTTTGAAGTCGGTTAAAAATTCAAACCGACTACGATTTGTTACAGCAGGCGGAGGCTGCTCCCCCTACGCGCCTCCGGCTCTATAAAAACACGGTTCTTTGACATAATTTATTAATCAATTTTATACACATATTGTATTGCTTTAATTCTTCGAAAACATCTTTATGTGCTATTTTTATTTTTCTTCACCAAGAATATTTATTTCTATACTCTACTTTCAAAAAACAAGCCTCTTTATTTTTCTATATTCTACATTCAGAAATCACCATAAAAACGTTTTAAAATTATACAGGTAAATATGATTCAATGTTTAATAAATAATTTCTACTTATATAATTATATTGTTTCATTTCCAAAACCAACACTTGTACACACAACAGATGTACCAAACTCTAACGGTAAAAGCGCGAAAAATCGTCGCATTTTATATCAATCCTTACATTTACCAGCTCATGTTGGTAAATCCTAGGATTTAAAAGTAAAACCTAAGATTCACCAAAATTCGGGCTTTTACAGTAACATATATATTAAAATTACGGTTATTTGCGACATTAGTTGTTGTGTACAAGCAAAGTAGAGCTTTATTAAAATTTAGAAACAACAGATTAGTATAAGCATCAACAAATAAAACAAAATAAATATGACCAACTTTTACTATGGAACCAACCCTGAAATCGTGAAAAAATATTTATTGTTTCATACATTTGACCGAGTTTAGAAAACATAAATGTATGGAACAGCTGTTCTTTTTTCGCGATTTTGATGTTGGTTAATTTGTTAAAGTTGATCAGAATCATGAGCCCTTTCATATCTATAAGTTTGTAAAACGACTAAAAAACATGGTGTAAGTTTATTACAAGAGATAATTTTATTATTAATCTTGATTTACCTTGAGAATTAATTACTCATCAAAATAAACAAATTTTACTGTCTCAGATTAAAAAAACAGCTGTTAACATCAAATGGAACAGGTGATTTTTATTTTGCTCAGAGACATAGGTTTCTTATAAAAAGTTGTTCATAATGAAAGTACAAATAAATTTGAAAGTAGGTTGGTGACCTGTTTTCTAGGAGATATATAAATACAATATTTTTCTTAATAAAAACAGACTGTAAAAGGCGCATTCTTCTACACGTTATCGACGACTTTTACTTAACTTACCTTCAAAACTTTTTCGCATCCAGCAACTAAACATTTTGAAGTCTTATTATTTTCATCAAGATTAAAATATCTATAAGATTTATTAATTTTTTTACGACCCATTTCCAATATTTGTAATCAACTGTAGTTCGAATCAACTTTAAAAAATAAATAAATATAATTAAGTAATATGATATTTATCTAGGTATAATTATTAATACGTCGCAAATCGCAAGTCGCAAACGGTTGATATTATCAAATGTTCATTCACTTTACAACGTTGCCAGTTCGCTTCTTGAGCGCGTGCGATGCGATGCGAAGAATCCCCCGTCCGTCCAAGCTGACCAATTGGATCACAGACCCCACCCATCTTGTAAGTCGCGCGGACTCGCGCGCTTTTGAAAATGAATAGGTTTGGCAACGTCGCGTCTTTATCGTTATAATAACGTTAATTTGCTGTCACAATTTCGTTCTGTTAGTCTTAAAACGTTATACTAAATATTGAAAACGATATGTTTGCTGAGGTAACGATACCATTATAACGTTATTATAACGTTATACATTCTGTTATTGATAACGTTTTAAGTCCCTGACACTATGTATTAAAAATAATTGTCGTCCACGCATAACGATAACAGAAAATAACTCCCACGGAACGACCTATGTTTCACACCGGTTTGATTACATGCTAATACTACCCACACTTCTTCAATCATGTCAACAGCCGTCTGGCATTCATTAATAAATGTCATGAAAATACGCGTCATATTAACGTTGATGCAATAAAAAAAATATATCCCACTGTTGTAAGTAAATAGTTTGGCATGTAGTTATCAGTAAATGTCAATTAACTATGCGTGGCGGAAGAAAATCCACATCATATTTAGTGAATTCCCTTCGATCAAGGGTGATTGTAAGGATGACAGAGAAAAATGGATCAAGAGATTGGCAACAGCATTATCGTGATGGCAAATAAAAATAATAAAAAATATACGGAGTGTCGTGGAACACTCGGTTGGAACTAATTTCCTTTCGTAGTACAGTCGACTCTCGTTAATTCAAACCTGCGATAATTCGAACCTCTCTATAATTCAAAGTTATCACGAGTTCCTTACAAAATCTCTTTATATTTCGAACTAAATCAATACATTTTTATACACTTGGTAATTCGAAGGAAAATATCATTGCTACGTAACAAAACGACGCGTTAATTCGAACTCATCGGCGTCAAACACTCGACAATTCAAAGTTGCAGAGAGATAGGCAGTTTTTCTCTTAAAAGAAGTTATTGAGCAGTCTGAGCAGCAACAAGGTGCTTTGAAGCAAACCAGTATAACAGAGTTCTTTCGGAACATTAATTAAGTCACATTATGAACATAACACGAATGTACCCAGTGGCGTAGCGTGCCTTCGATGGGCCCTGTATCAAAATTTGTTGGGGGGCCCCACTGAAGACTAAAGATTTCATAAAAGGAACAAAAACGCTTGCATTGAATTCAAATTATTAAATATTGATTTAAAGTTATTCATTATCATCATTACAGCCCTTCATAAGTCCACTGCTGAACATAGGCCTCCCCCAAGGAATGCGACAAAGCACGGTCCTGAGCCACCTGCATCCATCGACTTCCTGCAAATCTTACCAGGTCGTCACTCCATCTAGTGAGGGGACGCCCTACACTTCGTCTGCCGGTACGAGGCCGCCCGGTTCTTCGAGCTATATGTCCGGCCCATTGCCACTTCAGCTTACTAATCCGTTGGGCTATGTCGGTGACTCTGGTTCTACTGCGGATATCCTCATTTCTAAGTTTATCACGCAGAGAAACTCCGAGCATAGCCCTCTCTATAGCTCGCTGAGTGACCTTGAGCTTCCTCATCCGGCCAGCGGTCAAGGACCACGTGTCAGTACCATATGTCATCACTCGCAACACACACTGATTGTATGGTCTCATTTTCAATTTTCAAGTTAGGTATACGTGACTAAAAGATGTGCCGTAATTTCCCGAACGCTGCCCAGCCGAGTCGAATCTCTCGATTGACCTCTCGGTCGAAGTTGGACTTACCTAGTCGGACTATTTGTCCCAGGTAAACATAATCGTCAACAACTTTGAGCTTAGTGCTCCCAACAACTGCCGGCATAGGTGTGACATGGACATTAAACATGATCTTTGTTTTGTCCATGTTCATCTTAAGACCAATCCGTTGGGAAACACTATTGAGGTAATTAAGCATAGTGCCTAGGTCCTCCAGCGATTCTGCCATAAGGACTATATCGTCGGCAAATCGAAGGTGAGTGATGTACTCGCCATTGATGTTAATACCGTATCCTTTCCAGTCCAGAAGCTTGAAAACGTCTTCCAATGCAGCGGTGAAGAGTTTCTGGGATATGACGTCACCCTGTCTTACACCTCTCTGCAATTGGATAGGTTTCATACTCTGGTTCTGTACTCGGATAGCCATCGTAGCCCTACTGTACAAGCACTTCAGCACTTCGATATACCGACAGTCAACTTGGCATCGCTGAAGGGACTGCAGCACCGTCCAAATTTCGACGGAATCAAAGGCTTTCTCATAGTCCACATACGCCAGACATAGTGGCAAATTGTACTCCTCGGACTTCTGTACAATTTGCCGAAGGGTATGTATGTGGTCTATGATGCTAAAGCCTTTTCGGAAACCAGCTTGTTCGGGAGTAATGACTCTCGAAAACAGCAGGTAGAAGCGGCTCAGAAGGGAAAGCGTAGTTCTTCAAGAGAGCGTTGTCACCTTTCTTGAAGAACAAGACCACCACACTTCTGCTCCACACCTACGGAGTAGTGCCACCATGAAGGACGGAATTAAAGAGCTTCTGAAGGACTTCAAGTACCGCTTTTCCACCCGCTTTCAGAAGCTCCGCTGTAATTCAATCTTCGTCTGAGGCCTTGCCGTTTTTAAAATGCTGGAGAGCCATTCTAATCTCGCTCAGACTGACGTCCGGGATATCTTCGGAATAGTGTCGGATAAGACTCGCTCTTGGATTGTTACTCACACTTACGTGTGGCTCCAACGATGATGTGTACAGCTGCCGATAGAACCTCTCAAACTCACTCAAAACCTCAAGTGTCCCGGAAACGACGCTGCCACACTCGGTTTTCAGCTTCGACAGTTGGCTCTATCTGGCAGACAGATCTCTTGCAAAGACTTTGGACCCCTGGTTCCGCTCGATCGTTTCTTTAATACGAGCAGTATTAAAGTTGCGTAAGTCCCGCCGCATGCATTTGAAGATCTGTCTGTTTAGTTGCCTGTATGCTGTCAAATCTACTGAAGACTGCAGTTATATATCCCGTCTAACAGCCATGAGATTAAGAGTATGATGGGAAAGTGTTTGTGTTCTTCTGCGGCGGGTCTTGCAAAACTTTGTTCCGACCGCATGGACAGTTGCCACAAGCTTGTCATTCATATCGTCCATTGCATTGCAATCTTCTAGGCACTGAAAACGGTTTTGTAACTCGAGCTGAAAAGTTTCAGGACTTTGGATTAGAGCACGAGGGGACGGAGCGTTGACTTCATTAGACGTGAACTCTCCAACTGAACGTTTAGGTTCAGTGTGCCTCTCACCATTCGGTGATCGCTGCCGGTTTTCACCCTCGCGATCACTGAGACATCACTGAACAGTTGTCCTCCGGTCGTCATAATGAAGTCAATGTCATTTTTTGTCGAACCATCCGGGCTCGACCAGGTCCACTTCCTGTGGGGCCGCTTCCGGAAGAAAGAGTTCATCATAAAGAGTCCCTCTTTCTCCATGAAGTCGGCCAGCTGCTGGCCCCTTGGGTTCCGTTACCTTATTCCGAATTTCCCTACTTTCTGATCACCGTTCTCTCTTGTGCATAGTTATGCGTTGAAGTCTCCCGTTAACGCCGTATAGTGGGTTTTGGAGGAATGCATGGCTCTAGAGTTATCCTCATACATTTCTTCCACCTCCTCATCGGCGTGTGCCGAGGTTGGTGCGTAAACCTGTATGACCTTCAGCGAATACCGTTTGAAAGAAAGAAAGAAGAAAGAAAATAAACTTTATTGACACAGCATTGCATGCATATACAAATGGTTAACATTAAATTATATATATACACCAATACTGTGCTAAAACAGGCTTCCGCTCAGCATTTGTCATGACTGGTCTTCCGCGGACACCTATAGACGGTTTGGTGATTCTGAGTATAAGGTACGCAAGCCTCGTCGACACACTCCCAATCTTTACAACGTTGTTAACGAGAGACTTGTGGACGATAAATCCGACACCTCCTTGGGACAGATGGTCGCACTCCTGGTGATAGAACAAATTGCCGGATTCGAGGATTACCGTGTCCTCCCCCTCTCTTCAGACTTCGGATAATCCTATGACATTCCAGCGCAAATTGTCTATCTCTTCTTTCAGCTCCAGGATCTTTTCATCAGTCCTCAGGGTGCGTGCGTTATAAGTCGCCAGGTCGAGTCGTCGTAGGTGGCAACAGAACCTCCACCGGAGATTCTTAGCACCCCCTGCACCGCCGTTACCTTGGTCGCCACCTTAGCCAAGTATAGCGGGGCTGCCGGGGACTGGGTGCCGTCTCTTCGTTACTTTCATGGGGGGGTATATTGCCATAGTTGCCACGCTTGACGAGCGGGTTGGCAACCGCAGTTTTTTTATTGTTGTTTTGCTGTTATCAGAAAGATGCTGCTGCCCATCCTCTACCCCAGTTTCCCTCTGTCGCTATTTACGACACCCACGGGAAGATATGGGGTAGTGAGTATTCTTACCCGCCACTACACGGGTTTTTGAGTTATTACTTACAATTAATATTCCTAGGAACTAAGTCAATATAATTTAACAATTCAAATCAAATATACACTTTTCGTGCCTTTTGTTCGGCGAACATAGCTGAAGACGATTCGGCTGCATTCATAGCTGAAGACGATTTCAGTTTTACTAAATGCTTTACTTCTATAGACAATAGTGATAGCCTTTCCTGTCCCATAGAAGTCCTTGGAATTTTTGCTCATACACGTTCGGGGCCCCTGTAGCCCGGGGGCCCCGTATCATTGATACGGCTGATACGGCGGTAGCTACGCCCCTGAATGTACCTCTAAACTATTGTCATTGTTAAAGAATAGCAGTTAATAAATAATAATTGATCAACACTAATAATTCGAAGTTTTATTCATTTTCTCTCAAAAATTTCGAATCATTTGATATTTCAAACACTCGATAATTCGTAATATTTTAAGAGTCCCTCGAGTTTCGAATTAACGAGAGTCGGCTGTATATTATTATTTATTATTGATAAACGTATTTATTATATTATTGAGTAAAAGATACAAATAAATCAATTACTAGCGTCGATTAAAATGAAGCGTCATTCAAAGTAATATTTCTTTCATGGCAAGATAAGAAAAATTGCGAGGAAGATGGATATTGTTCCATCTCACTCCCACTATAGAAGGTCGTGACGGAGAAATCTTACACTTTTTCTAGCCTAGCCCCCATTATTGGGCAACCTATGAGGGAGACCTATGTTTAGCAATTGACTTTTGATGTACTGTAATGAAAGAATGAAAAAAGTAAATTATTACAATGTTTAATAATTACAGCCTAACAAACTCCACATCTGAACATAGACCTCCCATAGATTGCCTCTTAAGGGGTCATTTGCCATAGTTGCCAAGCTTGTAACGGCAAGGCGGTTGGCGGGTTGCCAAATGATTTTTTTTACTTTTCTAGTCGTTATTAGGAAAACGCTGCTGCCCATCTCCTGGGTTGTTTCCCCTTGTCGCCTCTTACGACATTAGGGGACGATATGGGGTAGTGGATATTCTTACACCGTCACTACTCGGTCATTGTAATAATTACCAAGTAATAATGTTATATGATTTATGTAAAAAGTAAAAGTGAAGTTACAGCTAATATACGTCTCGTTGCCGGGCAAAAGCCTCCGCATTTCTGAAAGTATTATCATAGAACAATTAACCCGCTGCGTCGCTCTAGTTTTTTTAAAACTAGAATAAGGTTAACAAACGAGCACATAGTCTATCTAATGGTAAGTGGATTTATCTTTTTTTTTTTCATTGTTTTTACATAACATAACTTGTAAAAAAAAACCATGTCTCGCAACTCAGTGCTTCTACCGTAAAAAGTTGTGAGATCCATGTAATACAAAGTCGGTTAATTTATTCAGTTCCTACTTAAGGGAATTTTTGGGAAATTTCTTCTGTCTTAAGTTGTTACGTAATTAGCTAACTTAATAACATCTTATAGTGACCATATCAATATTAATTATTTTTTTATGTTTAGAAATAAATAGATTGACTTGGCCATCGCATGAAAACACGATGTATCTCTCAAGTAATACATTTGATATTAAATTAGATTGTTTAGTGTTTCTATTTATAAATAAAATGAACATATTTTTGAAATAAAATTACATCTTTTAACGAAAATATTCATGATACCAGATCATAGGATATCAGCACAAAATAGCAGCTTAACGCTGCTGTGTTTCGTATGGTGAGTGTAGAGAACCGGAGACGTTTTTTACTGGAAACGAGGTATTTCATCTTAGTCCTTACGAGTGACAACGCGTCTGCATTTTGATATGTAATCGAGAATAGATGTAGATGTCTATGGGCCACAGCAAACACTTACAACCAGGTGGACTGTGTGCTCGTTTGTCACCCTTACCCTATAAAAAAATACATATCTTCAGTTCTATCGTCTCGTGCTTCCAAACATAAAATTAAAAAAAGACACACACTTAGGCTCTGTTTTAGCCTGACAGAAATCCTAACCACAATCAAGAAACCTCACAAACAGGACGCTGACAAGCGGACGACGACAGAAGAGCCATTGGTAATAAGACACCGTAATGCGACTTATCCGCATTACGACTACTAGAAAACACATAAATAAAATGTACTGTAAACTAGAGCTAGTGTATGTGTACATACACACATCTTATTATCTTAGGATCGCATGACATTTTTCCGCATGATTTTGTCGATAAGCTTTTATATTTGTATATTTAAACATAATGTTGAAATTGTCGTGCACTGTATCATGCAATTACTATAGTGCTGGACTATAAAATAAGACAAACAATTCGTGAAAGATATTTATATGCGGTTTCGTATTAGCGGCCGACTATATTCATGAATACATTTCATGTAATTTCTGACCCATTTTTATTTATTCTCTATATAATAGGCTTTAGTAAATTTTAAATTCAAATAGACTGGTGTTATTATTAAAAAACCGGCCAAGTGCGAGTCGGACCCGCCCACCGAGGGTTTCGAACAAATCCGTAGGTTAAAATTATTAAAAATATTTTTATTATATGATGTAACTAAAAATTTATGCGTTTCGCAATTTTTCCTTTATCTGTGCTATAATACGTTGCTTCGTACCAAATTTTAAGATTCTGAGTTCACGGGAAGTACCCTGTAGGTTTTGATTCCCTTGCGGCATAATATTTGCGGCATAAACGGCTGTATCTTTTGATTGCATTGGCTTAGAAGTTTGAATTTTTCACAGCTCCAAGGGACAGTAGACTTGAGTATTTGATATGAATTTCAGCTTGATACCTCCACGCGTTCCTGAGAAAAAGGGTCTTGACAGACAGACAGACAGACAGACGGACAACAAAGTGATCCTATAAGGGTTCCGTTTTTTCCTTTTGAGGTACGGAACCCTAATAAGCGAATATAGGTAAAAACGATTTGGATGAAATATGTTTGACTATTAAACGGTTCATTTTCTACCTTAGAATCTGTTGTTTTCAGTTCTTAGGGCCTATATTGAGAATATGAGCTATGAGGCTGTGATCAATTTTCTTGTTATATATCTAATATTTCAAATTTTAGTCCTCAGAAGTGCTAACCGCATCTGTAGCCTTTCTTATTTGATGTTGGTTACATCTTGTACATCGTTATGTAATGTTTTATATGTGGTAGAGCCATGCTGCAGCTATATTAGTAGGTAGTATAGTAGTAGCACGAATGGGTCGGCTCAACCGGGGAAGGACTACGCTCTCACAGAATACGGGCGTAAAATAGCAGCTTAACACTGCTGTATTTCGTATGGTGAGTCTACAGAACCGGAGACCCTAAAAACGAGCACACAGTCCACCTGGTGGTAAGTGGTTGCTGTGGCCAATAGATATCTACATATTATATCCTCAATTAAGAATCAAAATGCAGATGCGTTGTCACCCGTGAGGACTATGATGGAATGCCTCGTTTCCAGTAAAAAGGGTCTCCGGTTCTCTACACTCACCATACGAAACACAGCAATGTTAAGCTGCCATTTTACGCTGGTATTCTATGAGAGTGTGGTCCTTCCCCGGTCGGGCCCACCCATTCGTGCTACAACTATACCACTTATATAGCTAGCTCTACGACGTAAAAAATAGCGTAAATAGCTAAAAGATATTTTTGTCTCGTTTATGCTTACTTCACAATGGTAATGAATCTGCAGATCAATCCTTTTGGTGATAAAAACAGTGACAGCAGGTAAGTTATTTTTTTAAGTATGTTTTCATTCATTTACATTATATTGTTTAATTTCATGTACAATAATTTAATCAGTTTTGATTTGACATCCTATAGTTCTCCGATAAAAATCCCCATAGCCTTCTTTATTTAAAGCTGGTTGGAGATATCCATAAGCTGTTTAATATCAGGTAGACATCAATACGTATACCTTATTAACACTTTTCCTACATTACAGTCAACCCTGCAAGAAAATAAGGTAGAAGGTGCCAATAATATAACGTCTTCTTCTATGACTTTGATGAACCTATTTCAAAACTTTATACTAATGTCATATGGGTTACTACAACACAAGACTGTTAGTTTGTTAGGCCTTTAAATATTTAAACAAAAAACTGACCCGGAGAAAATATAGGAAATACAAATATATAGAAATTATTATATATTATGATATGATAGTAGATTATGATAGTAGTATATAAGTAACAGTGACAAGCGAACAAAGAATCCACCGATTGGTAAGTGGTTGCTGTAGCCCATAGATACCTACAACCAACCATTGGGTAATATGTTACTACGTAACATTAATATTATTACGTAACAGAAACAGAAACAGAAACTTTTTTACTCAATATAGATTATAAATAATGCTTATTGAAAGTCACTCTTTTGTATAATTACCACTGGTTCGAAAAAAAACCTCTGTCCTGGGAAGAACCAGCAAGAAACCCAGCGGGACTTTTTTTTAAATAACAGCTTACAATCATGTATGTTACACAAATTAACAACACAAAAAATTAGAAATAGCTTGGTAGCGATCACCTCATTTCTAGGGGTTATTATCATCTATAAATTCTTTAATACTATAATAACCCTTTTTATACAAACTTAGTTTAATAAAGATTTTGAACTTTGAGCAGGTCAAATTTTGTATATTTTCTGGAATTTTGTTGTAAAAGCGTATACATCGCCCCAAGAATGAATTACTGACTCGATGGAGTCGAGTAACTGGTACTACTAGCTTGTGTCTGTTCCTAGTATTTACAGAATGAATATCACTTATTTTTGTAAAACTACTTTTATTTTTATGTACGTACATTACATTTTCAAAAATGTATTGAGAGGCCAAAGTTAATATATTAATTTCCTTAAATTTTTGTCGAAGCGACTCTTTAGGCTTTAAATCATAAATTGCTCTTATGGCCCTCTTCTGTAAAACAAATATAATGTCAGTGTCAGCTGCGTGTCCCCATAGCAAAATACCATACGACATTATGCTATGGAAATAGCTAAAGTAAACTAGTCTAGCTGTTTCAACACTAGTTAGACTTCTAATCTTTTTTACGGCATATGCTGCAGAACTAAGTCTGCTTGCTAGTTTTGATATATGGGGGCTCCATTGAAGCTTCGCGTCTAGTGTGATTCCAAGAAAAATGGTGGTATCTACAAGACTCAGTTTCTCCCCATTTAAAATTACATTAGTGTTTAATTGTTTGACATTTGGAGTCATAAATTTCATAAATTTCGTTTTAGTGCCATTTAAATGCAAATTATTAACATTGAACCAATTTACTAATTTAGATATAGCATTATTTACTTCGTCATATTTTAGCAATTGTCGACTTAATTTGAAAATTAAAGTAGTGTCATCTGCAAATATTACTAATAGTAAGTGGTTACAAATCAAAATGTAGATGCGTTGTCACCCGTGAGGACTAAGATCGAATGCCTCATTTCCAGTAAAAAGGGCTAAACTAGTAACTTAATTTTTCTTTATTTGTTTAATCTTTCATGCACAAAGTTGTACATATGCCATATTAATGCCATAGGGCATTCTCTCCCAGTCAACCATTAGGCTAAATAGAGAACAAACAATTAATTATCATACAGTCCTACTCCCCGCGGTATCGTGCCAAGAACGCTGGCTGCGTTTCCCCGCTGAATGGCTATTACATTATATTTTAAATTAAAAGAAAAAAACGTTAAGTTAAAAACCTGCTTTACAAAAAAAAAATGTTGATTCAGCTAGTTTTACATGATATGTAAGGAACCTCAAGCACAATCGTTGTGACATTTAGTTTTTTGTTTGCTTCTTTGCGTGCCTTTAATTTCCTTGTTTTGAGTCGATTCGTCAACTGGTTTTGAATAAACTACGAGGATAAGGATTGTTATGACTTTTAATTTAGTTTTGTTTCTTACTTTAAAAGAAGTGTTGGTGATTTTTTTTTCTTTTCATTTGTAAATTAATTGAACCGTTAACTACTAGTTCATTCTGCAAATAGAAACGCGGAAAAGCGGACCTACTCGGTCATCTTATTTTACTCATATTCGATGAAGGCTGATGCGAATAGACCGGAAGTTGGGTTGGGCGTAGTCTCAGACAAAACACATCAAGACGTCGCGTCGATAAAATAAAATATCTCATGTGTTTAATTGACATCACCTTCATGTATTGAGTTATACGAGCTTCTTAAAAGTCTAAGTATCGTCAATTCGTCATACATAGTCCACAGCTGGGATAGGATTTAAATTAATTAATAACTATTTCATCTAAGAAACTTGAAGAATTTTTGAAAAAGCAAAAATTGATAAAATGAATGGTCTGTGAAAATCTTAAATCTTAATAACATTAATAGGTCCTATCCAGGCCAAGCCTGAAGTCGGGGAGGGGGGGGGGGGGGGGGTTCACTAGTACGATTTGAACATCAAGATTATTCCATAACTATCCCTTTTTTTTCAGTAATATAGAGCACTAAAACTGCTACTGCACTGGGTGGGCCTATAGCCCTATAGTGTAGTGGTGCACGCGTCTGTCATCTAAATTCTAGACGACCGCCACTCACGGTCAACCTCAGGCACAGGACACTATAATACCAGAGCACGTGTTAGAGAATATCGATATATTGTATCGTCGCTACTTTTAATCGCTATATACCGATATTCGATATTTATTTTAGACTATACGTAGACGACTTGTCAATTTCGATATTATTTTTAAAAGTAGTATTAATCGGCAGCTACAAAAGCATTCATGTGCTGTGGTCGTTTTTTTCATCGTTCAACCATCAGTAATAAAATTTTGGGCCTTAGAACATTATGCACAACACGACGATATATCGACGATACTGTTTAAAAATATCGATATATTTTTTTCACTTGCCCATCTCTAGCGCGTGTTTATCACGCACACCGAACACCCTTATTACAGAACGGGCACTTGTTTTCTACAAAATAAGAACAGAAATGAAAGTAAGTTGCGTTCACTTGAAGTATTGTTGCAAAATAACAAAAGGAGCACACGATAAAATATAATAAACAAATTTCTGTAATGTCTACACATTACGTAACAATAAGTAATGTAAGTTGCTTAAGATTGCTATGTAAAATGTTACCACGGCTAAGCGAATTTAGGTAAATATAGAATACCAGCGTAGTTTCGTATGGTGAGTGTAGAGAACCGGAGATCATTTTAACTGGAAACGAGGCATTCCGTCTTAGCCCTCAGTGGTGACAACGCATCTGCATTTTGATTCTTAATTAAGGATAAATGTAGATGTCTATGGGCCACAGCACCCACTTACCATCAGGTGGACTGTGTGCTCGTTCTATATAAAAATAAGCGAGCACTTAGCCCCTGGGCTGCCACGGCTCACGTACATAGTACATATTACCACAGAATATGATATAATGGCACTATACGTAATATTACTTCTATTGTAACTAGCAGTTTTACACCTTTACCGTTACAGCCTACCTATCAAACACAGCTCAACATAGCCTCCTCCAATAGATTGCCTTATATTTGCTACAGGTGCCACGCTTTTTGGCGGGTTGGCAACTGCAGTTTTTTTTATTGTTTAGTTGTAACTAGTAAGACGCTGCCGCCCACCTCATTTTTTTATATAGGATAGGGTGACAAACGAGCACACAGTCCACCTGATGATAAGTGGATGCTGTAGCCCATAGACATCTACATCTATTCTCGTTTGCGAATCAAAATGCAAAATGCTCCTGGTTTGTTTCCCTATGTTGCCTTTTATGACACCCACGGGACGATGTGGGGAATTGGATATCCTAACACCGCCACTACACGGTTATAATGCACACAAAAATGTAGAAATTGCTCATGTATTCATTTCATTTATTTATTTATCACAGCCTATCAAAAGTCTACTGCTGAAGGTAAGCCCCCTTTAGATTGCCGCAATAGGGCGATTTTGTCATAGCTGCTACGCCTGGCTGGCGGATTACCAACCGGAGTATTGAATATCAAAACATCAAAATTTATTCATTCGTGTAATTGTTTTTTTTTTCCGCTTCCGCAAATATAACATCAATAATCACCATAACCCGGAAATAGGATATAATATGTTTGAGGAAAACATTTCCAAATAGAAAAAATATACGATATCGTAGACGAAACCGTTTTATTTTTATTATTAATTTAAAAACCGGTCTGTAAATGCAATAATTATAATGGCTAAAAACTTCTAATACATATCAATTGACTCCAATTATAAAAATTAAAAAAGACAACCGACAATCACAACGAACGGATACGGAAATATGTCCGCTATGTAAATGTTCCTGATAACGAAAACAAGCATTTTTTAGGCATGGGTTTTTTTACGTGTCGCCTTACATCATGATACAATCCCCTCTATCTCATCAAAGAGCCAGGCGGCAGCTTTTGCTGTTGCACGGATGGGCCGGCTCGAACCGGGGTGGTACCACGACCTCACAGAAAACCAGCGTGAAGTATAGGTTTACCTCTGCGTTTCGCTTGGTGAGTGCAGGTGGCCGGAGGCCCTTTTTACTGGAAATAAGGCATTCCATCTTAGCCCTCACGGGTGACAACGCATCTGCATTTTGATTCGCAAAAGAGGATAGATGTAGATGTCTACGGGCCGCAGCAACCACTTACCATCAGGTGGACTGTGTGCTCGTTTGTCACCCTTACCATATAAAAAAAAAGTACAATTCTGAGCAGATATGTCAGATTGTTAGCAATCTTGACGGTTCGAGGCGGCCATTCGTAAACCTATATCTATCTATATCTATACATATACCTAACCTATCATCATCATCATCACTACATCCCTTCACAAGTCCACTGCTGAACATAGGCCTCCCCCAAGGAGTGCCACAAAGCACGGTCCTAAGCCACCTGCAGCCATCGACTTCCTGCATGTCTTACCAGGTCGTCACTCCATTTAGTGGGGGGACGCCCTACACTTCGTCCGCCGGTACGCCACTGCTGCCACTCGAAAACCTTATTTCCCCATCGGTTGTCGGTTCTTCGAGCTATATGGCCGGCCCATTGCCACTTCAGCTTACTAATCCGTAACCTAACCTATGTTTGGATTAATTCCAACTGCCAAATTTCAATAAGTATCATTCACTGCGGACTGCGGCACATTACAAGTTATTTTATAAGTATTTATAAGTTCCATCCAAATCATATTGAAGGTTGGTAAGTGGTAACCTACCACCATAAGGTTTCTCTACGAATTTTCTACCCCGCACGACTACATCGTGGCATTTCTCAGACCAATAATTAAGTACTTTATTTGTCTAAGGTATAATTTACTGTCACCAGCAATTTTTCGGACAAACAAGGACTTTCAAGAAAAGAGCCAAATCCTTTTTTAAAGGCCGCAACGCACCTATAACTCCTATAGTATTGTGACCTACATGCTCGTTTGCCCTTTTTATAAAAGCGTCATGCAGCGAGACAAGGTCATAGAGAAGCCATTGTGTAAGTTGAGTATTTCACCTGATCTAGGACTCCTCCTAACAGAGTCGTTAAAGCTAATTATTTAATTACAGACCGGTAATCGCTTTGCTTTTCTGAAAAATTATATAGTTTATAAAATTTATCTGTTTAAGTGTATTCAAATCGATAAAACGGCAACTGTAGATGGCGAGAAAATCTTACATTATAATTTAAAATTAAAAAAATTTGCGACTTCAATATAAATTATTATTAATAACTCAAAAACTTGGTCAGACCTTGATTAAATTTATATGGGACCACACGAGAAACACCAGGTTTCAATTAAAAAAAGAATCATCTAAATCGGTTCATTCATCACACATTTAAAAAACGCAGTCGAATTGAGTACCGTCTTCTTTTTGAAGTCGGAAGAAAATATTATTTCTGTTATGTAATCCGCTATATTTATCGTGACAAGAGACCTTCTAGAGGCGAATGTGAACAATAGACACAAATTATCTCTTCTGTTCAATAGAACGATCAATAGCGTACAAACGATAAAGGGCTTTATTTATCTACCGACTTCAAACAGGAGACCGTACTTAATTCGACTGTTTTTTTTTATGTGTGTTACCTCATAACTTATTACTGGGTGAACCGATTTCGATAATTCTTTATTTATTTGAAAGCTGGTGCTTCAGGTGTGGTCCCATAAAAAAAATTGATCAAGGTTTGACCTATAGTTTTTGAGTTATTCTTAATAACTTATATTGAAGTCGGTTGTACAGAATTTTTAATTTTAAATTATCTCTCTTACAAAGCAATAAGGACCGTGGCCGAGCTCACTTGACTACTCTAGCGCCATCTATTATCTATCTACGGAAGCGGTTGCGATGTATATCGATATGAAAATTTGACGCGCTAAATACATCGTTCTTTATTTAATACATTTCCATAGATGTCGCTACATGGTACCGCTAAGTAAGATTGACGAAGTCATTGGGCTCTAGTAAGTACAACATACTAGTAGGCTACATCTTCATAAGCTACACTCTAAACTATCTCTCTCCCTATCTCTCTCTCTCTCTCTCTCTCTCTCTCTCTCTCTCTCTCTCTCTCTATATATATATATATATATATATATATATATATATATATATATATGCGTGCGTGCGTGCGTGTGTGTGTGTGTGTGTGTGTGTGTGTGTGTGTGTGTGTGTGTGTGTGTGTGTGTGTGTGTGTGTGTGTGTGTGTGTAATTGGCTATGGTACAAACTCATTTCACCATGGCGAAAAAAAATTTTAATATAATATTCAATTATTTAAATAATGCTCCGCTGGATATGGTATAGTGGTGACTACTAACGCATATAATATACGGATAAACGGACTCTATCTACTCCTATCATCATCATTATTAGGACCTGTCGATAGAAGCCTCGTAAGGGTAGCGGGTATTAAAAGGTGCTGCTATCTGTCTCCATCTCCAATTTCATTTCCCTATACTGTCTCTTACGACACTCACGGGTTGATATTCGTACACCACCACTACACACACTACACAGCTCATATTATAACATCTAGTAGGCAAGGGTATATTTTAAAAATCTTGTTTTGTATTTTATTACCGGTTGAACGCGCCGAACGCTCTTACTTCTTGTAATACTTGTTTTTTCCCACATACCGTTAGCGGCCTGAGCGACAATACGAGTAACTTGTAAGCATTCGCAGACTGTTTTTTTTTTAATATTCATTTTACCACTAATCGAATGTAAATAAATAAATAATTTTCGTCAATAAAACTTTATTTATTAATTGTTGTAGCATAGATTAATGATAAGTCATCGCGCGCTCCGTTGACTTATCATTAATCTATGTGTTGTAGTTAAGAAATAGAAGACGAATAAAAATAATTAATATAGCTCAGCGGATGAAAAAGCTGATGTGAGTCAGCCATATATGTAGATCGAAGAACAACAATCAATACGGAAGAAAGGTTCTCGAGTGGCAGTTGCCGTCTCTAGCGTACAAATGAAATGACGACCAGATGAAACACGCAGGTAGTCGATGGATGCAGGTCCAGGACCGTGCTTTATAGCAATCTATCGGGGAAGGGACTGTGGTGTGGGGATATATCCTATTTCTGGTCCTATATACGTCTCTTAGCTAAGCAATGTCATTTGTAGGGTTACCACCTGTACTATAATATATAGTATCGTACTATATTTCAGTCAATCGTATTACATATTATAGAAAAATAATATAGTACGAAAAATACTATACTTTTATCCCTAATTCAACTGCCGCTTTTTTATATTAACTGTGACTGGAAGTCTGGAACAAGTAAGTTTACGAAAAAAAATTCCGTCATAAATGTAAAATGGAAAGAAGAAAGAAATAGAATATGTATTAATTTAATTAAAAATGAATTGTTAGTTTATTTTAATTTGAATCTAAATTGCTGAGATTCCTATAGTTAATTTAAAGGTAAGATCAATGATGACCAAAGATGTTGACATGAACATGTTAAATAGCGCAATAACAAATATACAGTGTTTTAACAGTGGTAGAGCCACGCGGCAGCTTTTGTTGTCGCACGGATGGGCCGGCTCGAACCGGAGTGGTACCACGACCTCACAGAATACCAACGTGAAGTAGAGGTTTACCTCTGCGTTTCGCTTGGTGAGTGCAGGTGGCCGGAGGCCCTTTTTACTGGAAATGAGGCATTCCATCTTAGTCCTCACGGGTGACAACGCATCTGATTTTGATTCGCAAACGAGGATAGATGTAGATGTCTATGGGCCGCAGCCACCACTTACCATCAGGTGGACTGTGTGCTCGTTTGTCACCCCTATCCTATAAAAAAAAACATAAAGATTAAAAATAAATGTGTACTTTATTCCTGAATTTCCCAAAAGTATTATATTTTTTTCATATTTTTGGGAAAAATACTATTTTTGTTCAAAAAAAGGTGGCAACCCTAGGCACAGGCCCCTTCTCATTTCTTAGTGAGTTATAAACAATTTACGCGTTCAACTCCGCCGGAAACCGTAAGGAAACCTGCATGACTGAGAGTGAGAGTTACGTGTAACAGGTAACATATTAAAATAATATAAATAATTTCAATACAATTCATATTCATGAACTTTTTTGTTGTTATAATATGATTGTCGTTAAAAAAACGTCATTCTTAATGAATTTAAAAGACAGTAATAATACAGTATAGATTGCAAGAATTCATCATACGACAGATATTTGCTATAGTTTCCACGCTTAGCGTGCACGTTTTTAATCTATATAAATAAAATGATAGAGATTTACAGTTCTGCGCGCATTACTAAAAAGCTACTGGATAGATTTCAATTAGGTTTTCTAAGTTTTATTTCTTAAACACTTAGCCATAATCTAAAAAAAATATTGCTACATCTTCATTTAACATAAAGTTACTTAAAGTTTTAAGAAACAACGATACGAGGTCAACTGTACGTCGCTTGCTCTCGCGTTACTAACCCAGATAATTTATATATTTTAGCTACAAACGGAGCAACGAATAACATTGTTTATAATGAAATTTTATCTTTTCGATGTTTTTTTCCTTCGCACATACGCAAACATTGTTAATATATCAAGTAACGCGGACGAAGTCGCGGGTATTAGCTAGTATTTGATAAGTTTCAGGAAGATGCTGCTGTCTATCTCCTATTTCAGTTTACCTCAGTCGCCTGTTACGACACACACGGAATGATAGGGGGTAGTGGACTCGACTCTTATGCACCACTACACGCTACACGATAAATAATAGGTAGGTAACCGAGGAACAATTTTATGTATCTATGATATATTTATACGAATGGGTACTTTTTGTACGTGGTAGAGCCATGCTGCAGCTATATTAGTAGTAGGTATAGTTGTAGCACGAATGGGTCGGCTCGACCGGGGAAGGACCACGCTCTCACAGAATACCAACGTAAAATAGCAGCTTAACGCTGTTGTGTTTCGTATGTTGAGTGTAGAGAACCGGAGACCCTTTTTACTGGAAACGAGGCATTACATCTTAGTCCTCACGGGTGACAACGCCTCTGCATTTTGATTCGTAATCGAGAATAGATGTAGATGTCTATGGTGGAATCAGGTGGACTGTGTGCTCGTTTGTCACCCTTATCCTATAAAAAAAGAAAAAATGGATCGGCTCGACCGGGGTAGCACCACGCTCTCACGGAATACCAGCGTAAAATAGCAACTTAAGGCCGCTGTTTCGTGAGTGGATGATAAGTGTCCATTTTAGTCCTCAGGGATGATAAATAAAGATGTATGTGGGTGGGCCACAGTATCCACTTACCATCAGGAAGACTGTGTGCCCGTTTATCATCCGTATTCTATTAAAAAAAATCCGGCCTATTCTTTACCATTAAATTTCCTTATTGGGATGTTCACGACCTTGCTTCACTGTTTGATAAAAAGGTGTGAACTGAATGCGTATAATAATATGCAAATACCTTAATGTTATTTCTAGGTTTTGTTTAAGATACTCGAAAAAAGCCAAGCACCGACTATTTGGTACTGGTTTGAATAGTGTTAATACATTTTTATGTTGCTTGTTGAAAGGATAGAATAAGACCGTATAAGTAATAACTACATTGTATATAAATAATTTTCATCATCAAGCATGTTCCTATTCCAAGAATCGGTAGCGAGTAGATTGAAATGAATAACGAAGTGCCACCAATCGATATTACGATGCCCATGAGGATTCAACTCGGCTGGGCAGCGGTCGGGAAACTACGACACATCTTCTCGTTAGACATGCCTCAAAACCTGAAAACGAGATTGTACAACCAGTGCATGTTTTTGCAGTGATGACATACGGATCTGAGACGTGGTCCTTCACCGCTGGCCGTATGAGGAAGCTCAAGGTCACTCAGCGAGTTATGGAGAGGGCTATGCTCGGGGTTTCTCTGCGTGATAACCTTGGAAATAAGGATATCCGCAGTAGAACCAGAGTTACCGACATAGCCCAACGGATTAGTAAGCTGAAGTGGCAGTGGGCCGGCCATATAGCTCGAAGAACCGACAACTAATGGGGAAGAAAGGTTCTCGAATGGCAGTCCCGTACCGGTAGGCGAAGTGTAGGGCAGCCCCCCACTAGATGGAGTACCACCTGGTAAGACATGCAGGAAGTCGATGGATGCAGGTGGCTCAGGACCGTACTTTGTGGCATTCCTTGGGGGAGGCCTATGTTCAGCAGTGGACTTATGAAGGGCTGTAATGATGATGATGATGATGATGATGACGCCCATGAGGCTGATCACTGACTGAACTTTATTTGTGTTTAAATTAGACCTTTATGTAAACCGTGAATCACAAATAAACTATTATTTTCTCCAACAATATACATTCAGAAAACAAAAAATATGTGCTTACATCTGATACAATACTATTGTTAGGTGAAAAACTGGTGCCTAAACTAGGTAAAACCTGTATCTTAGGGCACCATTTTATTCCCAAGGAGCGTGATATAACAGAAATTAAAAAAAAAAACAGAAAATAAAGGTTACTGATAAATAAATAGCATGACAAGAAAAATATGGAGAGAATAAGAAAAATATAACAATAAAGACTACTGGTCTGGTCAGACCACAGAACACTTAATATAGCTAGGCTTCTGCTATATTAGGTGTTCTGTGGGTCAGACTAATGGGAGCAAAGCGTCGCCCTTACCGTAAAACACCATTTTACTCATCAATATTTCAGTCATTTTTAAAGGTAGAAAAAAAAATAAGAATACCGTTGAATTCGTAATTTTTAATACAATTTTTTGATACCCTTAACAAAATTGGGTGGCCAGACCCATTCTCCGACATACATAATACAATATGTTATTATTTTTATTTTCTACAAACTTCAAAAAGGAGACTGTACTCAATTCGACTGTATATTTTTATGTGTGTGACCTCATAACTTTTTACTGGTTGAACTGATTTCGATGATTCTTTTTTTATTTGAAAGCTGGTGCTTTACATGTGGTCCCATATAAATTTCATCAAGGTCCGACAAATAGTTTTTGAGTTATTCTTAATAATTTATATTGAAGTCGGTTGTACAAAATTTTTAATTATTCATTCCGTACTACTGGCTAGCATGTGTTGATACTAGTGTAAAACAGTTATGACCTATGACCGGTTACAACAAAATAGCTACTGACGTACTTATACGTAACTGACGTACTTGTACCTAAGTATTTTTGTAAATATGTATTTCAACGCAACTTCTGAAATCTAAATGCTAACATTCTGCGTTGATATATTTACTGGCACCCGGCTTTGCATCAAAATATGGGTCGATTAAGAAACAACTTAAAAAGTTTTTTCGAAAGGTCTTGCTCAAGTCGTGTAATTATTTAAGTATTTTGAGTGCGAACTGAAAAATATAAACGAACTGCGACCACGGTTATCAAGAGAGCTCTTTATCACCTACGTAAAATTGTGGCGCTGTAGAAATCTGGTTCAAATATAGCACTGAACAGCTATTGCACAGCCGTTGTAGGGCCTACAAAAATAACTGTTTCTGGTCATGTTTGTCCATGTGAGATTTATGTATGTATGCCTCGAAAACAATACTGGAAAATGTTCTAGTGTAATTTATCAAAAAAAGAAAAATTTATATTAAACTAGTCGACTAACGGCAACTTTGGTTAAGCTTCCAGCGTACGGCTTATCCCCTGGTCTGATTGACTGAGTCGTCGTCGATGGCTGCTCATCCGATCCTGTGGCGACTAACGCCGGTATTCCTCAGGGGTCCGTTCTTTCCACAACTCTCATATTGCTGCATATTAATGATCTGCTTGTGCCCGGTATCTATGGGTATGCAGACTATATCACAGTTGTGGAGAGATATCAACCAAGTCCTCGGGCTAGTCGGAATCAAATCCAGTCCGAAAGAGAAGCTATGGTAGAACGTGTGAATCTGACACTACAGGCAGTCTCCGAATGGAGCGCTGCCAATCTTGTGAAATTCAACGTCTCCAAAACACAAGCGTTTCTCTTTACTGCAAAAAGGTGCCAGCTCATTTTAGCTCCTTCTTTCCGAAATGTATCACTGGAATACACCGACCGCCTTCAGTTGTTGAAGGTTGAAATGTCCTCAAATCTGAACTTAGGGTGGTTCAATGAGTCCAAGGGCAAGGAAACAGCTGCAGCTGGCAAGGAAGCTAGGATTACTTGCAAACTGTGCTACTTAACGCCGGGGCAGCTGCTTACTTTATACAAAGCGCAAGTTCGATCGTGCAAGGAGTATTGCTGCCATATATGGACTGGTGCTGCAAAATGCCACATAGCAGATTTGGAGTCAATGGAAAGGCGTGATAGGAGGCTTATTGGTGACCCAAATTAGGTTAATACCAATCCTACCAGCCTCGAACACAGGCGCAAAGTAACCAGCTTTAATTCCTCTGTCTCCCTCCACCACCATCCACCTTTGGACAACCAGATGTTCGGCCAGTCTCCACCCTTTCATTGTTGACTTACCACGCATTCGTAACAAACGGTTTACTACATCGTTCGTGATGCGTATATCAAAGGAGTGGAATAAGTCGCCAGCAGCTGTGTTTTCATCCGATTACAATGTGGGTGTCTGCGAGGCAAGAGTGAATTGGCTTGTGTTAAGTCAGTGCGCTTCACCATCTTAGACTACATTACCACTTACCATCAGATGGGGTTATAGTTAAGCGTTGACATTAAAATTTTAAGTTTGTATACGGCTTTCAACTGCACATTAACATATTATAAAATAATCATGTCTAATATACAAAATATAAATTTTATACAACACAATCAATTAAAAATGGAATATAAAAATAAATGGAAGTTACATTAAAAAAATATATGAGATCACTCTCGAGGAACAGTCCTTTTTTACAGGATAGGGCGACAAACGAGCACCAGTCCTCCTGATGGTAAGTGGTTGCTGTGGTCCATAGACATCTACATCTATCTTTGTTTGCGAATAAAATGCAGATGCGTCATCAACCAGTAAAAAGGATCTCCGGTTCTCTCCACTCATCAAACGAAACACAGCAGCATCAAGCTGCTACTTTACGCTGGTATTCTATGAGAGCGTGGTCCTTCCGCGATCGAGCCGACCCATTCGTGCTACAACTATTCTATGAATATAGCTATAGAATGGCTCTACCACGTATACGTAGTATAGTAAATATAATAATAATATAGTAAAAATGCTGAAAATCTACTAAAACAAAAAAAGGGCTCGCAGATTTTGTTTTTACAATACTTAATACGGTAAACGTGACAAAATCTACCAAAATTCAAGGAAGACCAAGTTTCAAATTAGCGATCTAGAGATCTGTAATTTGAAACTGTATCAGTCGGGTAGACCCGGCAAATACAATAGATAGTAGTATGACGTGGAGTATGACGGACTAGATATAATGAACACATCACATGTTTCCCGGTGTGAGGGTGAAGTGGACCGCAGATGCTAGGATATCTACGTCAATGATATTATGGTTTGACATACTGCCCCGTCAAATCGTAACTACTTTATGTAATTTCTTGGACAAATATTATTTGGTTACTCTAAGTCTAACTGTTATGCTACGTTGTCGTACAGGTAAAGATGATATTATCACAACTTTAATTTAACTATAAAAATAATATTAACAAAATGTTCAGTCACGTGACAGTGACAACTTAACGTAGATTTAATTCATTTTCTACTGACTTCATAAAGTGCCGGTACTCAATTCGACTGTATGTTTTTCTTTATGTGTGTTACCTCATAACTTCTTACTGGGTGAACTGATTTCGATGATTCTTTTTTTATTCGAAAGCTGGTGCTTCCCATGTGGTCTCATATAAATTTCATTCAGGTCCGACCAATAGTTTTTGAGTTATTCTTAATAATTTATACTGAAGTCGGTTGTACAAAATGTTTCTTTTTAAATTATATGTTTTCTATCGGTCTTAACGATTGTAGAAAGTACACTTGGTTTACTTCGCAATGGTACCGCTAACGTCACAGAATAAATAATAACGTTTTGAAGGACGCGTGACGTCATAACGCTATCTGCAAACATTCCGTTGTATTAACAATATTTAACTTAATGCTACCATGTGCTACCGTGCGTGGGTTGTAAATCTATACAAATAGATAATATTGAAGTAATGGGATTGACGGCGACGGGTATAGTGCGCGCGATTGAGGGAGGGTGGAGGTTAAAGCTGGGCAGGACACATCATTTTCTTTCTTTACGCGGAATTAAGCAAATTAATTTATAATAACCCCATTATAATGGATTTCCGCAAAGTAACGCCTGATTTTATCAATTATCTTAAAATTGAAGTGTCTGTTTGTAATGTCAAAAAACAGTTTTTACTAATTGCAAATGAGACTTTATAGTTACAACAAAACAACAATTTTTAAATTTTTTGTGTCTGTCTGTTTGTTCCAGGTAATCTCCGAAATGGCTGGACCGATTTTCACTGGCAGATAGCTGATGTTATACGGCGTAACTAAGGTTACTTTTATTTTAGAAAAATAATTGGGTTCTGCGCAAAAAAATTAAAACCACACAAATTCCACGCGAACGAAGTCGCGGGGAACAGCTAGTATAAAAATATAATAAAGAGAGATGTCCACGTTGAATTAAAAAAGACATCAAGGTTCAAACAACGTTAATATGAACATGCAGTAAACAAGTAAATGACAGATATATTTTTTTAATGCAACGTAAACGAAACTTACGTTTTATTAAAATGAGTAGGGGCCCATTTTTGTTAATAGCTATTCACCACAGTATTAACCTATATCGTCAAACTCAAAATAATAATAAATAGAAACCGCAATAATTATCATTCACAAGGTGACCTAAATGTGGTGCAAGCCTATCTGCATAATATAGTATATCTAAATAAGGGTATAAATACACTAAGGCTGGGCGTGGCTGATAACGATCCGAAAATGCGTACACCGTTTAAAACAATGATCAGGTAAATTACGCAAAAATTGCATATTTTTTGTCTTTTTGCCGTGCTGATATTACCTAGGTTTTACTTGGGTTTTCATCATTAGTTTTCGTAGATGTGGGCTAATAATACAAGCATAGAGGGTCACGAAATATCAATTTGAAAAATCAGTGAAGAAATACAAGATAATTAAATTTTTATTAAAGAGTGGAACAGATTTTTTTAATATTCGAAGTCGTTCCAGACTTCAAATATTTAAAAAATCTGTTCCACGAACCTTAGAATGGTTACAAATAACTTTTGAAGTCGGTGCTCAGACATATTTTATCGAAGAATTACCTAGTAATAAAGCCCCAACTTTAGAAGCGAATATATTACGTGAAAACAAAATAATTTTTTTGATTTTAGAAGTTGGTTCTAATTCTCATTAAAAGTTAAACTATTTTACCCATTTTGAGTGTTCTAACTAGTATCACAAGTTCAAGGTAACAAACCCAAATGTCGTTTAAATAGGTAAATCTTCATTCCCTAGAATCCCTTATTTTTTCCTGAAGTTCCTGAAGCCCATCAAATCCTGAAGTTCAGCTGTTTCCAAGAAATTGGTGAAAGAATGTCGTAAAGCGACAATTAAAAAAAAAGAACCTAACCTAAGAACAACAAAACAACAAAAGTAGAACAAGAAAATAATATATTGAAAATGCTTTGTTATTGTGTTTGTTATGGTCTAAAAACGTTACAGGATCCTATGGAAATAAAGGTGATGCAAAATATGAATGCAGAAAATCAAAAACAGAATGGAAAAGTAAATGTAAAACGATATGTAAGTAGCATAACACTACAAGAACACGCGAGAAATATATTTTCTTTTCATTCGTTTCTTGGAACTCTGTTAAAAAAAATTCGATACGAATTTAATTAACTATGTATTTTTATAATATTCTGATATAATAGGCCGATAAACCTTGAACTTCATCGTTTTTAAGTAATTTAGGAAAGCAAATTAGCATATATAATAGGCTAATTTGCTTTACTAAACTACTATTATTTGGTATACAATTCTACCAGACATTGATAAAAAATCTCGCATCTTTCATGGAATTCGTACCTCTCCCTGCACATAGCACGATTTAAAAGCCTCACATTCAATTAAGTGACAATTTTCTAACTTTTGAGGTTAGGGACTGCGAAAATAAAACGTCATGGGTCCACTATTTGGCTACCGCAGTGAACCACTCCTAACACCAACAACAGCTTGAAGTGGTTAGCGGGATTTTTAGAAAAATTAATAGGGTTACCGGTATCATTTTTATATATCATACTATAGACATCTCGCACATTTATCGCTTATGTATTATGCGTCTATTATTTATTGACGTTCACAACAGCACAGAATAAATAATAGTACTACGTAGCAACAGGTAGTACTATCGACTATCCGCCTTCATAGCGGGATGATTAAGGCTACATAATTAATAAACTACACCATCAGCCTCAAGTTATTATATATAAATTATTAATATATGATGTATCTCTTTTATTGACACGGGATCTAATATATATCTATTGTTCGTTTCTAGAGCGAAAAAATAGTCAAGTGACTTAACTTTTAATTTTAAAGTTTTAAAATAATATACAACGTGCAGCAACAATGGTGACTTTAATTTAATACACATATACGTTTTCCCATTTTCGTTTCATGAAGAAATTATATTTCCATTAAACGTTATTATAAACGGATTTATTTAAAATTTTAGAATATAGCATCTTAGAGCAACCTGTACCTAGAGAACTGTCGTATTGTTTAATTTATTAATTTTTGTGTAATTAGAATAGTAATTAGATTATGGTACTGCGATAAAGACACTTTGTTTTGTTTTCTTTTTCTAATCTAGTGGGTACGTTTACATCTCTTGCGATAGGGACGTTTTTATTTGTGTTATTAGTGCTTGTGTAAACTTGTGATCGTAATGGCAAATACAACAAGATGATTCTAATTTTAGTTACTTTTTTATTATTAAGTTTGTTTGAAAAAAAAATCACGAGTTATTTTAACCTATCAAAATTATTTATGATTAATGGGCACTAGCCCTACCTGTGTGTTAAATTAAAGTCACCATTGAAGCGGCACGTTGTATAGGTTTTGAACTATTATAATAACAAGCAATTACCTACTTCAAGAACAAGCTCCGTGCTAGCTAGAGTAGTTTTTTCTAGTCTGAACACCTTGCTCGAGTCCCACGGCCTCATGTCATGTACCCAATAAAAAAAAATAGAATAACTAAGCTAGCCATAGGTCTCAGTAAGCTGGCGTCAAGGTCGTATAAAATCGATTGATACCTCCGACTACTACACACCAAGTACAAATTAATAATACACATTCTTTGCACCAAGCATAACTTATCGCACGTTTGCGAACATGCAACTCTTGCATTACGGATGAACATGCAAACAGTTAGCTATTATGATAACCGTTTTTGCCCAGTATGACCTAATTACACCGACATTTGGCAGAGGCGAACGGACAAAATGAATAAAACTTTAATAAAATATCAATGAATAAAAGTACGTGTTCACTGGTTAGTTGCTTTCCATGTTAGATCTATAGCAGCTGAATGTAAAGACAAAGCCTTTATACGGCCCATGTGTGGGCACAGTGGTGTTCACCAAGTTGACTTTATATAAGCGGTAAAATGAAAATTTTGTACAACCGACTTCAAGTTTAATAAAATGAGAACATCATCGATGTAGTCGACGTCAATTAAATACGCATTATTAAGGATAACTCAAAAACTACTGGTCAGATCTTGACAAAATTATCCACATGAGAAGCACCAGCTTTGAAATAAAAAAAATCAACAAAATCGGTTCACCTAGAAAAAAAAATTCAGTTGAATTGAGAACCTCCTCTATTTTTTAAGCTGGTTGAAAATGGTTATTGCTAATAGAAAATTTAAAAATTAATAAAACCATGTAAGTGATGTAGATAAATAAGTTAACGTTAAGATACGTCATCATTACGATTAATTTTGACTTCCAACGAGCGGTCAAATTAAAAATTGGAAAAAGGGTCTCCGGTTCTCTACACTCAACATATTATAGCCTGAGAGCTGGCGATGAATTTTGGGAGGGTCCTTTGGGCAAGTTGAAATTGTGAAAAAATATAATTTCGTCAATTGGCGAATCCAGTCCCGAGAGTCTGGCTGAGCGTTTGCGGTTATTTTGTTACTGCGCAGTATATAACATTTACAAAAAAAAATCCTAAAAAATGTTTTTTTGGCAACTTGATTTCTTTTTTATCTTTTAATTTAGTTTTGATATAATTAAAAAAAATCCCAGACGTTTTTGTCGGTTATAAAGTATAACCAGACCTCTCCAAAAACATTATTTTTTTATTCCCAAAAAATATACTTTTGGCAATCTCAAATTTTAATCACGTATTTATTGAGTAATTTTTAATAACACCTGCAAATCGCCAAAGGCTTTAGCGGTTGTAAACCATTCCCAGACGTGAATAAAGTTTACCAACTAATACGACAAAAAGACACTAGCATCGGTGAACAATCATCTTATTCTCCGGATAATGCAGAGGTAATAAAACCACATACAATTTGCAAATTAATTTTTTAATTAAAATTAATTTTTCTAATGTT